>JARBWK010000003.1:38520196-38572857 GCA_030556195.1 Anolis apletophallus | reverse complement strand
AAAAAGTTCAATCTGATAGAGGTGGTGAATTTGTGAATGAAAGACTTAAGAATTTTTTTTAAGGATAATGGAATTTGGCATAGGAAACAAATCCGTGTGTATCAAAAGAAAATGGAATTGCGGAACGTCGCTAGGTGTGATTCAAACCATGGTAAAATCAATGCTTGAGGATGCACAAATGTCCAAAGGTTTTGGGCAGAAGCAGCTAACACTGCTAATTACGTGCTGAATAGGTTATGGACCTCAAGTGTAAATGAAATTCCATTCTATTTGTTTTATGGAAAACATCCAAAGGTGGATCATTTTTCAGGTATTTTGCAGTGCGCATGCTAATGTCTTAATTCCTATACAGCAAAGAGACAAAAGAGATCAGCATTGGGTAAAGATGCAATTTATTGGATATGAAGGTGGAAGCAGGCTATAGATTCTGGAATGGCTCTTCTCCAGGGAAGAAGATCACAGTCTCAGATCTGTAAAGTTCGAAAATAACACTCATTGGGATAGAATCCATGCGAACACTGAAGTGTTTATAACCCCAAGTGTTCCTAGGTTAAGAATGAATCTGATGTTATAGAGGTCTTAGATGAGGCAAATGTGGAAAGAGCAGGGAACAATCTGAAGAGATTAATTCTCATGATTTTTGGGCCACAAACTCTGACTTAGTGTCCAAATCTGTAACAGAGGATGATGGACCTTGTCAGGAGGAGATTAGGGATGTGGAGGAGACTAAGGAAGAGATTCCTAGAAGATCCACATGTATTTATTTATTTATTTATTTATTTATGTTCACTCTTATATTCCGCTCCTCCCAGCAGGCTCGGGGCGGATCACAACACAAATACATGGGCGGCGGTTGAAAAACATATCAACAAGCGGCCCTACAGTCGTAAAACATAAAAAGCATATAAAAGCCACATTTAAAACCAGTTACATAGTCATACATCGGTGAGGAGGTATGCAGCATGATAATTGTCGGTGCGCCCTAATTGAAGGCCAGTCCAAGAGGGCCGTCTTACACGCCTCCGGAACGAGGGCCCAGTTCCGTAATGGCACGGGCACTGTCCGGAAGGGCGTTCCAGAGCACTGGTGCTGCCACTGAAAAAGGGCCCGTCTTGTCAAAGTCGTTGATAGGTGGCAGGAGCGGACTGATGGAATTAACAACAGATTTTGCTCATCTGAACGCAGTGATCTCGGGAAACGTGCGGGGTAAGGCGGTCCTTCAGGTACGCAGGCCTAGGTCGTGCAAGGCCTTAAAGGTCAAAACCAACACCTTGAAGGCAATCCGGTACTCAATAGGGGCAGTGCAGTTGCCGGGTATAGGTGTAATGTGCTCCCTCGCTGGCACTCCTGCCAGCAGCCGGGCCGGCATTCTGCACTAGCTTGAGTTTCCAGTGTCGACAGGGAAGGCCAACGTAGAGGGCATTACAGTAGTCCAATCTCGAGATGACCGTCGCTTGGATCACCGTGGCCAGGTCCTTCCTGGACAGGTAGTGCCAGTGCCCTAGCCTGAGCGGAGGTGAAAAATGACGTCCTGCTGACCACGGAGACCCCTGGGCCTCCATGGTCAGCGAGGAGTCCAGCACAACCCCCAGCCTTAACTGACGGCGATGGATTAAGCCGCTCGCCCGTCCAGGGTAGGCAACCGGCACCCACCCAGCCCAGGCCGACCGGGCCACAGTATCTCCGTCTTGATGGATTCACCTTCTCAGTTCGGCCTAGCAGCAGCCAGCCAGTCACGGCTTCAAGGCATAGATGGAAACAATCGGGTACGGAGTCGGCACCATCCATTCTCAGCAGAAGCTGGGTGTCATCAGCGCACTGATGACACTCCAGACCAAAGTCACGGGCCAGCTGGGCCAGGGGGCGATGTAAACATTGAATAACAAGGGGAGAGGATGGCCCCTGGGGAACCCCAATCAAGTGGGGGGCTCCCGGAGACCTCCCGCCCCCTCCACTCGGTGTCCCCGATCCCGGAGGAAGGAGGCCACCCACCTAAGGGCAGTCCCCTAACCCCGGCAGCGGCTAAACAGTGGGTCAACAATGCATGATCTACTGTATCCAACGCTGCTGTCAGATCTAACAGGACAAGCAGTGCTGATCCACCCTGGTCCAGCTGGCGGCGGTGGTCTGTAATGGCGACGAGCACGGTCTCCGTCCCATGCCCAATACGGAAGCCGGACTGGAAGGGGATCAAGTCCAGCTGTGTCATCTAGGAACCGCTGTAGCTGCTCCATTGCTGCCCTCTCAATTACACCTTGCCTAAGAAAGGCAGGGTTGGAAACAGGCCTGTATTGGAGGGAGCCGAAAGATCTAGATTCGTTTTTCAGCAGCGGTTTCACCATAACCTCTTTAATCCCCTGGGGAAGACTCCTTGCTCAAGGGAGCTATTTAAGATCGTGCCCAGGGGGCCACATAGACCCTCCCGGCAAGATCTAACAAGCCAGGAGGGGCATGGGTCGAGGAGCAAGTAGTTGGTCTAGCTGCAGTCAGCAACCTATCGACAGCTGCTGCGCCCAGCAGTTGGAAGCGGGTGAAGGTGGGCCCATCGAGTGGCGGCGGAGTCTCGAGTTCACTATTGTATCCAAGGTGGCCGGGATGTCCGGCGGAGGGTCAAATCTTGTCAGTGAAAAAGTTCTGGGAAAGCCTCAGCCGAAGGAGCCAAACAGTTGGGACAGTTGGGATTGTTGTCAAAGACCGAATTACCTTAAACAATTGGGCTGGCGTGAACTAGCTGACTCTATCAAGGAAGAATAATGGACCTTTTTGCTTCCTTGATAGCTTGCTCATAAACCTCCTTAAATTGTTTATAAGCCGATTTCGGACGCTCCGTCACGGAGATTCGCCACTTGTCCTCTAGTTGTCTCCTTCTCCCGTTTCATCGCCCGCAACTCCTCGGTATGCCATGGCGAACGATTTTCTACGGGAAGGAGAGAACGCTGGGGCGATCTCGTCTAGGGCTGTGGAGAGACTGGTATTCCAGTACTCCACAAGTCCGTCGATCGAGTCGCTGGGGTTCCCAAGCCCTTAGAGCATTCAGGAACCTAGTGGGTTCCATAAGTCTCCTTGGGCGAACCAAAATAGGGTTCTGCACCCTTACCGGGAGGGGGCAATCCCAGCCGGGCTTCAGGACACTGTGATCCGACCATGGAACCACCATAGTGGAGGTTAGGATCACCTGAATTCGGCAGCGAAGATCAGATCTAATGTATGTCCTGCATGGTGGGTGGGGCCGGTCCTACAGAGCGAGAGTCCTAGTGCCTCCATGGTATCACTAAAGGGATTCCACCAGCCAAGTATCAAGTCACGCAAATAGGAAGTATAGAGTGGAAAGATCCTAATTCTTACGCTGAAGCATTGCGTAGACCGAAAAATGAACGTGTGTAAAAGCAATGAAGAAGGAATTTGATTCACTTCATTCCTTAAATGTTCTAGAACAAGCAGATGTACCCAAAGATGTAAAGGTAATTGGTTGCAAGTGGGTATTTAAAAGAAAAACACAAGTTGATGGTTCATTATTATACAAAGCAAGATTGGTTGCACAAGGTTTTGGTCAAATTTACAACCAAAATTATGATGAGGTATATGCTCCAACGATTAGACCTGAAACAATTAGAACTGATTTGGGCATCGGTGTGCAAAGAAAGTATGTTATAAGGCACTTTGACATTGCCACAGCTTATTTAAACGCAGAGCTGACAGACAATGTATATATGAGAGCAATACCTGGATTTGAAAAAGATACTCCAACTGGTGTATATCGACTACGGAAAGCCTTATACGGGCTAAAGCAAGCAGCGAGATGCTGGAACCAGTGTATAGGCAGTTAAAGTTAAAGGGTCTTGGCTTCGAAAGAAGCAGTGTAGATACATGTCTATACAAGAAAGGAAAGGAATCTAGAAAGCAAACATTTGTTTTGGTGTTTGTCGATGATCTCTTAATACTAGCACCATCCGAAAAGGATGTGGAACAAGTTTTTAAAGGACTAAACTCAAGTATGACAGTCAAAGATCTTGGAGAAGTCCGGAAATACTTAGGCGTTAATGTAACTAGGACTGAGAATGATATTTGCCTAGATCAAAAAGACAAAGTTTTTGAATTACTTGAGAGAACAAGATTGACTCTGTGTAAAACAGTAGCAACTCCAATGGTACCAGATTTTTTAAAGCTTGATAGAGGTGAAATGTTTGACAACATCAGTAGTTGGGAGCCTCTTGTATTTGGCAAATTGGACTAGGCCTGACATCGCCTATGCCACTAATGTACTAAGTAGGAGAGTTAACTGATTGGCAAGCTGTTAAACGAGTGTTAAGATACTTGAAAGGAACATGTGACAAAAAGCTAAAAATTTGTCCAGTCACACGTTTGTTTATCCACGGCAGAAGCGGAATTTTCTGCTTTGTCTGACTGTTGTACAGAACTAGAGTGGATAAAGGCTCTTGTAAATGAGTTCCAAAGTTTTAAAGATATGATATCTTTATTTACCGATTCACAATCTTGTATAGCAATATCAAATTCAGAAGGA
Source organism: Anolis apletophallus (assembly GCA_030556195.1). NCBI lineage: Eukaryota > Metazoa > Chordata > Lepidosauria > Squamata > Anolidae > Anolis > Anolis apletophallus. Next base: position 38,568,335 of record JARBWK010000003.1, on the reverse strand, counting down.
TTGAAGCAGAGAACAAAGTATATTGGAGTAAGGTACCAAAATGTTAGGAAGTTAGTACAGGATGGTTTTATTAATCCTGTGTATGTACAGTCAGATGAGAATATGGCAGATATGTTTACTAAAGCATTGACCAATTATAAATTAAATGTATTTTCTAAGAAGATATTGTTAATATAATTAATGTGTGTCCTTGTGTTGCTCATGAAGGAGGAGTGTCAGATTCTTGCATTTGAAAAGTAATTCATGAGTCAACACAAGATGTATTTTTGCAGTTTGAGATGACCTGCGGTGTGGCGTGCTTGACACCAGATGGCGCTGTTTCAAGACTGCTGAGTGGAACCTGGGGGGATTTCAGTTGAAAGTGACAGTTGGAATTTGATATCTGAGAGGATTAGACGTATGTTAAGAGAGGTAGCTGATGGTCGTGTTTTTTGATGCTTAGCTGTATAGAATGATAAGCTCCAAGATAGATATTGTATGTGTTCAGTAAGATATTTTTAAATACAATTCAATACAAAGTTTTTTACTTACCATTTGAACTGAATGAGAGTTTTGTTATTCACACTAACAGAGACTGATGCTTGAGTCTATGGGGGATTATTGTTATATTTTTGTTGCCTATCCGCAGTCACACAAACCCCTCGTCGAGAATAAATAAATAAACAGTATCTGTCCTCCCGGTGTCACATTTCAAATGATTGTCTTCCTATCAGATACAAACTTATTTTTCTCAGATAATCTCAAAAATACTGGCATATCTATTTGCATACAGATCCAGACTAACATGGCTATGTGTTTGAATTCTGCGCCATTGCATTTATTTATTTATTGTGTCAGAAGCAAATTGAGAATATAGTTATAATGTATAGAAAAACCACAAACACAGTTTAAAACTTGGTATAATAATAATAATAATAATACTTTATTTCTAACCCGCATCCATCTCCCCAAAGGGGATTCGGAGCGGCTTACATGGGGCCATGCCCGAACAACACATCACAAAATATCATCATCATCATCAACAACAAAACCAATAAACATAATAAAAGCAATAAACACAATAAAATACATTGGTGAAAGTACAACAATACAGGTGAGTCTAAGAACAGAACCGACAGGGTGGGCCACATGAACATGTAGGATGTTTAAAATCTCGGGGGAGATAACTGGAGTAGTGTCGAAGACAATGGGTCACATAGGGGAAAAGGTTTCACATTTGGGAACCTAATCTCCGAATGCCAGGTGGAAGAACCAGGTTTTCAATTGTTTCCTGAAGGATTCCAATGAGGGGGCATTCCTAATCTCTCCCAGGATGGAATTCCAAAGGCGGGGGCCACAGAGGAGAAGGCTTTCTCCTTAGTGCTCACAAGCCGAGTTTGTGAGACTGGCAGGGGCGAGAGGAGGGCCTCCCCTGAGGAGCGAAGGGATCGGGCTGGTTCATGGGAGGAGAGCCGGTCACATTATTATGCTAAATGTCATTTCACCAGAAGCTGGCCACTTGGAGTGCCTCTGGAGTCGTTGTGAGAAAATCCTCTACTGTGCATGTGGCAGGGCTCGGGTTGCATTGTAGTAAGTGGTCTGAAGTTTGCTCTTCTCCACACTCGCATGTCATGGGCTCCACTTTGTAGCCCTGCTTCTTAAGATTAGCTCTGCATTTCATGGTGCCAGAGCACAGTGTATTCCAAGTCTTCCAAGTTGCCAGTCTTCTGTGTGCCCAGAGGGAATCTCTCATTCGGTATCAGCCACGGATTGAGGTTCTGGGTTTTAACCTGCCACTTTTGGACTCTCACTTGCTGAGGTGTTCCTGCAAGTATCTCTGTAGATCTTAGGTCTGATTTCTTGATTTAAGGCATTGGCTTGCTGGCTGATAGCCAAACGGAGGGTGGGCTGAAGATGTCCATGACTTGGTCCATTCACTATAGGCTGGTATTTGCCTACGGATGTCGGGTGGTGCAATACCGGCTAAATAGTAGCATTGTAGGCCACAGAAAAGCAGGCATGTAGCCAGGGGGGGCTAAAGGGGCTTCACCCCCCGAAATTCTCAGGGTGGTCCGCAAAAAAGGCCTTATGGTACATTATTTAAACTGTTATGTTTATTCATATCATGATCTGATCACCATGCTCATTATATCCCACATTCATGGGGTTATTGGGATAACAATACAAAAGGTTTGCTCGGGTAGACCCTCTTCCCCCCAGTCTCAGCCCCCGAACCAAACTCAGCCCCCCCCCCCGAATCAAAATCCTGGCTATGGCCCTGGTCCTTAAGATCAATTTAGGGGGTGTTTTGGTTTTTAACTTTGAATTTGTTCTAATAATTTTTAAATGGGATTTTAAAAAATACTGTTTATATTTAATCCCATGTTAATGTTTGTATATTTTAAATGGTTATGTGCTGATGTTTTTATGTTAAGCCACTTTGAGTCCCCTTCGAGGAAGATAAAGTAGGGTATTATTGTTATTAATAATAATGCCTTTTTAGGTCACATCTCTGGTTATTAATGCTCTGGACAGTTATGGTGATGTCTGTGATAATTGTGGACATACAGTTGGGGTTGATTTCATTGGTAATTAGATATGGTTGAAAAAGTATTAGTACAAAAAGATTTACACGGGAGATTGTTACAAAAGGTAACACCATTTGTTTAAAAGAGGGCTCTACAGAGACAAGCAGAAGGCGGTTATCACAAGTGGTGGCTTTGCGGGTATGAGTAGAGACTTAGTAGTAATGCCAAATGAAAGGTAGGGGGAATTATCATGCCTGTTCTGTATTGAATGGCTGTTGAGTGATCAACTTCCAGAAGCTGGAATAAAAAAATTGTAATACATTTTATTATCTGGAGAAACAATGCCATTTACAGTAATATTTGCTAAGAAGGAAAGCGGAATAGAAACTATATTGACACAGTGAACTCAAGTCTAAGGACTTGTTGGAATCAAGAAAATTTTCTTCACACCCATTTGTAAGAGAAACATAAAACAAGTGGAAAATGCCACTTGGAAAACATAGATAAGTCTTATCAGCTATGAATTTTAGCTATTGAGGGGTGTGTGTGTATGATGTTTTTCCTGATTTGGGGGATTTAAACTACAAGCCAGGGCAGCTCTGAGAGTCTCAGACCAGCGGTGACAATGTGGCTTGCCTGACACGCAGCACGGACACACGTCTCTGACCCAAAAGTGGGAAACACATTGCATGCTACATTTCTGCTTTGAGGCATTTCAGATAATCAAGCTGTCTTCAGTTGCTTGACCAGGATGCCCAGCTTTCCCAGTTTAGCTGAGAGCAGGATGAGATCTTTTCCTCTGGATTTCTAGCAACCTCTATTCATCACGCACACCCTCTTGCTCTTTACTAAGTGTGTTTTCTTCATGCTGTAATGTAATACAGTGTCATTGAATTAAACAGTGGAAAAACAAGCAAACAAATGAAAAGGTGGATTAAGTTTTGTTAGAATCCAGGGGCCAACAGAATAATGGTGGGGAAAAGAAAAATATTCTTTATGCAGACTTTCTCAGAGTGAAAACAATGCGTCAAAGGCATTACCTTTTGTCTGGAATTTACATGAAGTCTCATTCCCCCACTGATGGTATCTTTCCATGTGTAAACATTGAAGGGGTGAGTGGACGGTCTTGGACCAAAACAAAACTAACTGGCACGAATATTTATTCTTCCACACAGGAAGCTGCTGACCATCACTCATAATTTCTCATAAGGAATGCCCTATTCTCTTCTTGATGGTTTACATTGGGATAATCCTGGAAGCAACGATAATGCAGTCAACACTTTCTCACAAATGAGAAGGGTAACATTCTATGGGAGTTGCAACTATGGTGATGTACATGAAAGAGCAGAGCACATGCAAAAGAATCCAATAACTGTGGGTTGGATGCACATGTAGTGTCAGTGTGCTACAGTGCAATAAGTCCTTTCCATGAGAAGCATGTTGACTCTCATGGTGAGATTTCATGGTCCCGCTCTTTCTTAAGTTCATATGACTGGACTATGCTTATACAGGTATGGTACTGTTCCCAGATACATTGGGGCTTTTGTGCTATAGGCCCGATGTGACAGATGCCAAGGTGATGGATCAGTACCATATTTGTGGCATATTATTTTTGCTTTTGCATGGTTTCCTGGAAACACACTTTGGACCTGGAGCTGGTGACTCAGTCAACTGATCACCAATTTAAGTACTGTTGCTATAGCAAATGGATCAGTTGTATCGTATTTCTAGTAGACAGACACACTTCCTTGTATGTATAGGTACCGGGCAAGGTTTGTTGTTTGTTGTTGAGTACCTTCAAGTCATTTTCTACCTATGGCGACTCTATCACAGGGTTTTCTTGGCAAGATTTGTTCAAAAGGGCTTGCATACATTTGGTTGTCCAGTGCTGTTAATGAAGCAAAATTAAAGAAACCCACTCAGACCTGTGGGGAAAATCTTCAAAGCTATGATAGACAATACTATACGTAGTATATGTAAAGGAATGGATAGTGGTTACTCAAAGCCTAGTCAAAACCAAAAATAGCTTTCAGTAACCTCAATGATAAAACAGTGTAATGAATGTGTGATGAAAAGAGGTTAACTGGATCACATCAACTTCTACATTTTAATTGGAACTTGTGCATCAGAACACATGGGCACCCAATACAAAATGATCATAGTTTCTGAGTTGAGGTGTTGATAGCTGGACTGGGATGACTACCCCAAGGATATGAAACAAGGGCTTCTGCCAGAACCTGACTCTTGACCATCCCACATTCCACCACTCCTGATGCATTCCCTTTCCTCAGCACTGCCTTCCTTCTCCTCTCCTCAGAGGCCTATAGATGGATGGATGGTAGATTGGGCTACCAGATATTCTCTTCATACCTTCTATCCGCCTGTTCCTAGTCTGTAAAAGACTTAACAATCAATGTTTTCAAAATCCACAATACTATACATTCTAAAATTATTATTTGTTTGGCACTCCATAGCTGTCACAATATTGCAAGCAGTTCCATAAATTTCAGGCAGCTCTGGGAACTCTTGAATTATGTAAACTAAAATAAGAGTAAAGATCACAAACAAAATAGTTATAGACTAATCCCTTTCTGGCATCTCTGAAATGAAAACAAGAGCATGTTCCCAATAAAGCAAGCCAGTGCATCTTGAGAAGGAATTAGTTTTTCATTTTCTTTTCTTTTTTAGAAAAAAACGTTTCCTTTTTTTAAAAAACTGCGACAGTTCAACTTACACTGTCAAACTCAAGAAGACAATGAACTTGGATATGCCTTAGTTACCTCAAAAGCATAGTTTATAGACCAGGCATGTGTAAACTTCAATCCTCCAGGTGTTTTGGACTTCAGCTCCCAGAAATCCCAACCAGCTTACCGGCTGTTAGGAATTTCTGGGAGTTGAAATCCAAAATAGTTGGAGGGCCAAAGTTTGCCCATGCTTGTTATAGCCTACTAGTTTCCTTCTTTCCTCTGTTTTCTACTGTTCCCAAGCAAAACCAAGAGATTTATAGATACCCTGCTGGGCTTCATTGTTTTTGATAGACCGCCCATTAGTATTGATTGTAAGTTGCTCAACTGCTGTGACATCAAAAGGGCATCTAGCACAGAGGATACCTGGCCATCATTGGCCAATTTGCTTTAATTCTACAGATGTTTAGGCAGGCAAAAAGGGCTTTAGCAATGAGAAACCAGGGGAATAGGGAAGGAGTGAGTATAGCATTAAGCAAGTAGCCAACGGAAGGAAGGAAGGAAGGAAGGAAGGAAGGAAGGAAGGAAGGAAGGAAGGAAGGAAGGAAGGAAAGTAGATTTTTGGGAAAAGCGGTTCAAAGTACAGAAAGGTTAAGAAAGATTAAAACTAGACTCAAAAAAGAAGTCAGAGAACAAACAGTATACCGTACTTGGACAAAATAGGCACAGCTGTTCCCTCCAGAATTTCACAGATGAAAACCGGAACACATGTAGCCAAAGCAATGTCAAATTGTGATCAAGATAGCAAAATTATTAATGAGGAAGAGGGAAAGCTAAGGTAGGCTGCAGAAGTTGACTTTTGCCTGAGCCCACTGGGTAAACCATAATTCTTCCCCCTATATCGCTCCTCAACTGAATTAATGGGATACAATATACATTTGTACTTTGATCTTAGTTTTCAGCAACTAAAGCTGGGGCTCTCAACCAGGGGTTCACAGACAGAGGATGTCTGGCTCTAACAGACCAATTTCCTCTAATTATTCAATCTAGTAAGAAAGGCTTTACCAAGGAGGAGCCAGGAGACTGAGAAAAGAGTGAGTATAGGATTAAGCAATTCTATACAGTCTCCTTGGGGGTCCATGGGACAATTTGGAGGGGGGGGCAGGCATGTAGCCAGGGGGGCTAAGGGGGCTTCAGCCCCCCCCCCCCAAATTCTCAGGGTGGTCCACGAAAAGGCCTGACTGGTACATTATTTAAACTGTTATGTTTATTCATATCATGATCTGATCACCATGCTCAGTATATCCCACATTCATGGGGTTATTGGGATAACAATACAAAAGTTTGCTAGGGTAGACCCTCTTCCACCCAGTCTCAGCCCCCCTGAACCAAACTCAGCCCCCCCCCCCGAACCAAAATCCTGGCTACGGCCCGGGGGGGGGGGGGGGGCATGACCTTGAATTGGAAAAAAAACAACTTATTATCCATTTTTTCCTCTAACTTCTAACTGAAATCTAGCATTTTCTTCACTCATGAGTGTGTGCAATGCACACGTATTACAGTAGTCTTAATTTCATATCATGTTACAGTTCTTGCATGCCTCAAAAGATTGCCTATGCTGACCCATACTTTTAAATTATGGTTGTTATTAGACTCAATGCTTGATCACACATGGTCACAGTCATGCTGTCTGCAAACTATTTAATTTAAAGACATGCCAATGCAGAGTGTCATAAAACTGTCAGCTGATACATTCTGAGAAGGGATCTGTAGTTTTCACCTGACTGGTAAAGTGGATCATTGGAACAAAAAAGGTTAATAACCCTGAAATAAAATAAGAGAAGAACAGAGGGAGAGCTGGCAGGAACAAAGAGAAACTGGGACATTTTGAACTGGGACATCCTTATCATTAGCTAAAGTCTTTTGGTGTGGCTTGTATTGGGGTTAACACTAAGGACTTCATCACATGAGTAGAGGGAAAGTGGGGGGTCAGCAGAGTACTGTCTTACTTTGTTTCCCTCCTGTTGAGGTCCATCTAATGCCATCCCATATCCTTGCATTCTTTCACCTTTGTTCCTCCACTTTGTGTCATTGGCACTCTGTACTCCGTTTCTCTATACTGCCAAATTGGAGTCCCACAAATGGATAAACACAACTGCTGGCAATTTTGGATTTTCCTATAACAGATGTTATGCTGAATACTTGTACTTCAAATTTTTAGGCTACACCCTTGGCCTTTGAACTAGGCCAAGGCTAGCTACTACTTGGTTCCCAGCACATTAACTAGAAAAAATAGGCACAGGTAGGCACACAAAAATACATACATGGTTAAATTAAAGTTGAGTAGATGTTGCTTTACTGTAATTCTATTCATCCCAGCTTCTTCTCTGATATATTGCTGCTACCTCTTGGAATCTATGGACTTTTCACGTCACACAATTATACTTCACTTTAACTGCTATGGCAGCACCTTATGGAAACCTTGGACTGGCAGTTTAAGAAAGGGCATTTGTGATTCTCAGCCAGAGAATCCTTCAAGCAAATCCTTCATCCTTCAAGCAAACTCAGCAAAATCCCATGGGATACAGCTGAAGTGAAATCATATCATTACATTTGTGTAGCATGAAAGGACCCCCTCCATTTGCTGCAACAGCCTCATTCTGCTTAACAATAGTCTTGGCCATAACTTAACATGAAAGGTTTACACTTAACATAAAAGGCTCATCAGAACGGGGAATTTAAGTGGCTCTTCCACCTTTTCCTGTTTTTTATTGGGGCTGGAGCCTGATTGAGTCTTTGAACTACTCTACCACTGTGGACAATTTTTTTAATAGATATGGATATGTTTGCAGAAGCATTTGAATAATCCCTCTCTGGATCATGTCATCTCCGTTATATAAATGGTTTACTGGGAATGGTTAGTAAAGACATGCAGTTTGAAAAGGCTTGTGCAAAAGTTCCTAGTAGATTCTTCGAAAAAATGAATAGCAAATAAGTCTGAAAAAAATGTGTATCATTTCCCAGTTTCTTTTAATTTGCCTTGGATTCCAATGATTTCCTTGCTTTTCATTAGTTAAATCTGAGTTGCTAGTTCAGGATTGTCCCAAGTTCCGAGGTTTCTGGTCTAAAATCTGAGACATGGATGTTCCCTGGTCATAGCATTATCTGTTAGGCATTATATACCAACCACAGCTTGTCATTAAAACACCCATCTACACAGGGCCGTAGCCAGGATTTTGATTCGGGAAGGGCTGAGTTTGATTCAGGAGGGGCTGAGTCTGAGTAAGAGAGGGACTACCCTACCAAACCTTTTGTATTGTTATCCCAATAACCCCATGAACGTGGGATATAATGAGCATGGTGATCAGATCATGATATGAATAAACATAACAGTTTAAATAATGTACCAGTAAGGCCTTCTCGCGGACCACCCTGAGAATTTTGGGGGTGAAGCCCCCTAAGCCCCCCCACCCAGCTACATGCCTGCGTCTACAGAGACACAGAATATTTTCACATCTGGAAAAAAGGACAGAAATCATACTTAAGGGAGATCTGCCCTGATTGATGTGAAATGAAGTGATTTTATTCTTGATCTCTGATTTAGGGGGACAGAATAAAGGACATTTAATATGCAGTAGAGTCTCGCTTATCCAACATAAATGGGCCGGCAAGATGTAGGATCAATGAAATGTCAGATAATACAGAGGCTTCTGGGAGTTGAAGTCCATATCTCTATCCTGGCAGAGATCAGTGGTGAGTGGGTTCTCCTTCTGTTTGGTTTTCCAGACATGAGGAGAGCACTCACCAGTGATGGAAAAAGAGAGCAACAAGCAAGGAATTGTAATGAAAAGATAGATGACAGTACACTTACACAAATCCTCAAGACAACTGCCCACCTTCATTCTTTTCTTTTCTCTTCCCATATTCCTACAAACCCCCGCGTAGCCACGGGCCCTCCTTCCAACTCAGACTGAACTATTGCTGTGCGTGGAGGGGGGTGGGGAGGAGAGGCAGAACCATTATGCCCTGGCTCCTCCTTCGCAGTCTGCACAGTGGTATTGGTCAAAATGGGGAAGAAAGAAGGAAACTAAAAACATGGCCTCTAATGGGAAAAGCTTGAGGAAAGGGGGGGGGGGGGGTTGGATAAGAGCGTCGGATAACATGGAAGGTCAGGTAAGTGAAGGTTGGATAAGTGAGACTACTGTAGCTTACATTTGCTAAACACCTGAAAGACACTAGACCCCTGCCATCCCCTTGATAGTGAAACAGGTTAAACCTGGTTAGTTCTTGGATGAGAGACCACCAATGAATACCAGGGGCTGTAGGCTATATTTCACAGGACGGACTTAGCAAAACCACTTCTGAGTGTTCTTTGCCTAAGAAAACCATATCATTTCATGGGGGTTACCAATAAGTAATTTGAAGGTGCACACACACTTGCCTCTAGCCTGAAGTTAGACATAGAGTATTATTTATTTATTTATCATATTTATACCCTGTCAACTTCTCAACCCCCGAAGAGGGACTCAGGACGGCTTACAATAAGCCCCATCAAGAGGCTATTACACATGATACAATAATAAAATCACAAATAAACACATATCAAAGTGAGTACATAATTTAAAACGATACAAAGCCATCAATTAAAACCGTAAACCAGTCTCGTCGATCGTCTTGTCGTTCCAGATTGTCCTTTTCACGTGCTGCCTTACATCTGTCCAAACGCCTGTCCAAATAGAGTAGAGAAGAGGGTGAGCGCTCAGGCCACAATAAAAATGAAGGGAGGGAGGAGCTAAGTAAATATTCAAATTACTTACAACAGTGGCTCCAAAACTGTGTTCCACAGAACCCTAGGGCTCTGCAAAACCATCATAGGGATTTCATGAAAAATCTTTAAAAACTTTAAAAAAATATTTTTAAAGTTCATACTAGAGTATGAAGATGTTATTGAAATTCAGTGTAACTTGTCTTTGAAAACAAAATTTGAAGCTCCTTATTTCCAAACCTACTAGAGTGTACAAAACACCCAGACAGCAGGAGTAGATGAAAGAAGGGAGACCTTGTCAGATTATTGCATTTTGAATAGCAATTCATGAGTCAGCACAAGATATACAGATGGCGGTGTCTCAAGACTGCTAAATGGAACCTTGAGGAAGTTACAAAGTGACAGTTGGGATTTGTCAGTTGGGATGAGGAAAGGATGGAAAGACCTGTTGTTTTTAGTGTTTTGCCAGGTTACATAATGTTTCATTATTTTCGAACAGAGACTGGGGACAGAGGCAGGGTTCCAAGGGGAAAATCAAGTATTGAGTTAGGGTTTCATTGGCCGGCCGGGGGGGGGGGGGAGTGTCTTCTACAAGGTTCCATGACCAAAACAGTTTGTTAACTGCTGACTTGAGAGTCTTGGCAAGTTGCAACAAATCCATTAATTCTTGAAAAATGTAGCAAAGTGCAGGTCTGTTAGCTGAGCTAGAGATGTGCACCCTTACCGACTTTTCTCTTCCCAGGAACTGAGTCTGCCCCAAATTGGAGAATCTGTATCTTGGTCTCCTATCTGGAGATGATGCATTAAAAGTGGAGACTGGGGGCTAAATGCTGAGAACTGACAACCCTGTGTGTTTTGCAGGATCCCATTTCTTCCTGCCTGTTTTTCAAAACTTTTAATGTGCTTCTACTTCTAACTAAAAAGCAATTTCACAGTATGCTAGCTACCAGTACCTACATATCTTTGTGTAACTGAGAGGAGGAAATCTGCTCAACGCCTCTATCTTTCTTAATTTCAGGACCGCCTCTTTTTCGTCATGGAGTATGTCAATGGAGGAGACCTAATGTTTCAGATTCAACGCTCGCGCAAATTTGATGAACCCCGCTCCCGCTTCTACGCAGCAGAAGTCACATCGGCACTCATGTTCCTCCACCAACACGGTGTCATCTACAGGTACTTTCTTTGTGGGGCTGAAATAAGGAATTCTTCAGGCTCTTGGTTTGATACTGGCCAACATCCAGTGTTTCTTAGCAACCGGATTGGCTATTTGCTTCTGCTTACTTACATAGACCTTCCCCCACTTCTGCCTTTCTTTCCTTTGGAGGACGGGAAGGGGGCAGGAAGGCTGTTTATCATTCCAATGTTAACATCTGAATCGTCTCTGCAGCCATCGCCAGCTGTGGGTGCCAGTTTTGTATTATAAAACAAGCAATGCTTTCTACAAAAGCTTGGCACGCTGTGACCTGGGGTTGACTTTGACAGCAGCTCTCTGCAATCTCCTTGGTTTTCCCCCTTCTGCCATTAATTTCCGCCATTTCTGAACTCCCTGCCACTTCCTGAGTTTGTTTGTCCTAGTTGTCTCCATTCCGATAGACCTGGGATAATCATTTTGTGCGGCTTTGTGCACGACGCCCTTTGAATTTGCTCCTGGCCTGCCCAGATCGCCATCTAAACAATAACAAAACATAAGAGGCAAATCTTTTGTTACCCTGTGAAGAATGCACTAGGGCATAAATATTTATTATTAGAAACAAGGAGCGACTTGAGAAATTTTCACCTACTATCTCTGTGTTTATGAAGGCCTTTATCTTGTCGTTTCTCTCTTCCTCTCCTTTTTTTTACCCTCGGGGGAAAAAAGCCCTATACACACAGAGACCAGAAATTGGCAGCGTTTCACTGTTTCAGACAAATCTTGGCAGGAGTAAACAGAATGAACTGCAGTTCAGGGAAGTTGGCTGCAGGATCACTTCTCTTTCATGAAGTGCTTTAGGAGGGTGCAAGCCACAAAGCTCTATTCACACTTTACATGGTGGGAGGGTTTGGCTCAGATACACCAGCAATTTGACTGGCAAGCCCCAGAAAACATGAAGCAGGAAGAAGAATGCGTGTTTGTGAGCACATGAGGACATGGAAGTGGATGTGGCTTTCTAGCTTTCTTGGCCACTTGGAGCTTCCTAGTCCTTGCTTTCTAAACTCCAGCATATATTAGAGCTGCTTTGTGATTATGTAAGGTGCACCATTCAGTACCCACTAGCCTTTCATAGTGCTCATTGAAATCACTGTTAAATGTAGAGCCGTGTGATTTATCATCATAATTTATATCTGATGTTTCTCCCAGCACTGGGACTGAAAACAAAGTTGATAATAAAAACAAACAAGGGGTTATTTTAAATTGTAGTTAAATTGTCTTACAGAAATTAAAATCAATAAAAATATTATCATTTCTTATTATAGTATCATCACTGGATGTGATAGTTTACAAGTAATAGAACTATAAAACAATTCCCTCCCTTCAGGCTCACAATCTAACTAAGGGCAGGGGGATGGCAGTGAGGGTGAGAATTAAGTACAACAAACAATACCTCCACTTCTCTCCCTCCGAGGCCAAGGCAGTGGCAGTCGGAGTGAAATAAGAGTTTTTCATCTGTTGCTGCTGAAGTTGAGGCATAATAAAGCTGTGTCTTCCTCTTTCTATATTCCTACTGCCTAGAGCAGTGTTTCCCAGCCAGTGTGCCGTGGCACACTAGTGTGCCGTGAGCGATCATCAGGTGTGCCGTGGGAAATTGGAACCTCCAATACCCTTTCTTCCCCCTCCTGCCGAACACTTTTTCTTCTCCACTCGGGCTCCCTTCTTCCCAGCCTCGCTCTGCTTGCTTTCCTCGCTTTGCTCATGCTGCCGCTTCTGTGGGAGGGGGGAGGGAGGAAGACGTGACCCGTGCGGGCGCTATAGTATTTTCTCTTGGTTATGGTAGTTCTGTGTGGGAAGTTTGATTCCATTCCATCATTGGTGGAGTTCAGAATGCTCTTTGATTGCGGGTGAACTAGAACTCCCAGCTGTTGAGCAAGACCTTCGTGTGTGTCTTTCTGCCATTCCTGCCAGGATATCTATGTTGTGTTCATCAAAACAGGCCCAGGTTTCACACTGAGTGTATAAATACATTTAAAAACATATTCACTATACAGTATGTATTACTGTGTTAGAGTGTCATTTTGGTTGGTGGTGTGCCCCAGGATTTTGTAAATGTAATTTTTTAAAATTAATTTATTAATTAATTATTCATATTTGTGGCTCGGGGCGACTTACAGCAATGGACACAAAGTTTAAAAGCACAATAAAAATCACTATAAAAACACAATAAAAACACAGTAAAATACATAGCGAGCAAATGAACAAAAGTAGATAACTTCGTCAGGAGTCATATACAACAAGAAGACGAGTCATCGCCTTATTACCTAAAAGCCTGCCGAAACAGGAGGGTTTTGCACGCCTTCCAGATGTGCCGCAGGTCAAAAAAGGTTGAAAAACTATGGCCTAGAGCAGGGCTGTCCAACTGCCGGCCCTGCAGGTGTTTTGGCCTTCAAATCCCAGAAATCCTAACAGCTGGTAAACTGGCTAGGATTTCTGGGAGTTGAAGTCCAAAACACCTGCAGGGCCGGCAGTTGGACAGCCCTGGCCTAGAGCAATCGTGATAGGATGAAAGGAGGGCCTTTTACCCACCCCTGAGGCAAGATTCAACTATACCTTGGTTTTCTTCCCTTCTGAGGGTGAAGGGAAGACCTTATTCACCTGTTTCCGGGTATAGGTAGAATGGAAGGAAGTCTGCAGTAGCAGTTGGGATGCAGTGAGAATCTTTGCTATTCCACCAAGGCATGATAGAGTTATGCCAAAGTCAACATTAAGATCAATTGATAATTAAGATCTGCAAACTCTATAGGGAAAGTCACAGAGAAGATAATCTCTTTTATTTCCATCAAACACGCCTAGAAGGAAATTGGGACTAAGACCATCCTTGGAATATCTTAGAGCCCAAGTATGTTTAAATTGGAAGATCTAGTCCTGGAGATTTTATTTATTTTGTTTACTTTGTAGTCTAGCGTTCTTCCAAAATGGGATGCAAGACATTTGCCATAATCATAGAGTTGGAAGAGACCTCGTGGGCCATCCAGCCCAACTCCCTGCCAAGTAGCAGGAAAATCGCATTCAAGGCACCCCTGAAAGATGGCCATCCAGCCTCTATTTAAAAACCTCCAAAGAAGGAGCCTTCACCACACTCCAGGGCAGAGGGTTCCACTGCTGAATATTTCTCAGAGTCTGGAAGTTCTTCCTAATGTTCAGGTGGAGTCTCCTTTCCTGTAGTTTGAAGCCATTGTTCCGCATCCTAGTCTTGAGGGCAGCAGAAAACAAGCTTGCTCCCTCCTCCCTATGACATCCCCTCACATTTTTATGCATGACCATCATGTCTCCTCTCAGCCTTCTCTTCTGCAGGCTAAACATGCCCAGCTTTTTAAGCCGTTCCCCATGGGGCTTGTTCTCCAGACCCTTGATCATTTTAGTCACCTTCCTCTGGACACATGCCACCTTGCCAACATCTCCCATACTGCATACAGAATGATACAGTATGGTCTCCAATAGATTGTGGGTTGGCTGCCCTATACAATATTACTTGGGTTCATGTGTTGTAATTTTAATGGGTAGCAAAATAATCTGGTAGAACCAATGTCAGTGGGTTGGGGAATACCCTTTGTGTCTGAACTTTTAAAATGCCATCCAAAATGCTGAATCAGTGGAGGTAGATTTGATTGTTTAGTACAATGGACAGAATGTTTATAAAGTTCAGACTGAAACCTGCAGTTGATTCAGTTGATCACTGAAATAAGAGCCACAGTTGATCAGAGAACAATAGCTCCTATTCTTAAAAAAGCTAGAGACTACTCAACACTTGGAAAAATAAGTCCTCTTTCCATTCAAATATTCATCCCCCAAACTGGTGCAACATTCAGATTGACTTAGAACAATTATACCCAGCTACCAAAGAAGACATGTTTCTGGGCACTGACAGAAAGTGTGGCACCAGAGGTGGAAATAAGGATGGGCTCATGTGTGTATGTCTTATCCTGTCAACTTATGGCAACCCTATTGGTTCCATAAGGTTTTCTTGAAGAAGAAACACTCACATAGTTCTTTTTTCCCAATTTCTTTCTCTGATTTTGCCTACAGTACACCATACTATCATATCCAGCTACTAACCAGGGCTGAGCCTACTCACCTTCCAAGATCAGACAGGATTTGGTACTTTCAGGCTGGCATGATCACTTGTTTAAACTCATTTTCGTGAACATGTATTTGAATTCATGTATCCTTATCTGATTTCCATAGTTTCAAGGAAAACAAAAGCCTCATTCTTAGTTCACGTAAATATTTTAATAGAAAGGTACATTGTTATATCAAAGTCCATCCTGTTCTAGCATACCGCCCTTTGCTTTCTTGAACTGCCTTTAAAGACCACCTTGCATTATTGAATCCTTAAGAGATTAACGTCTTAGCAGAAACATGAGTTGACCTAGACTTATATTATTTATTTATTTATTTAGACTGATTAGTCGCCCCATCCCATAGGCTCGGGGCGACTCACAGGCATTAGGAAACACAGTACAAAATAAACAGCAGTAAAACTGTGAGGCCGCTCCAATCTTCTGTAAAGATCACGCACAAACTGCAGTTCGGTCCAACGAGATTTTATTGAAGGTACAACACCTGTAAAGCCAAAGCATTGGCTTGTGCCTCAAACACACCTTTTATACTCAACCCCCTCCAACCCGTCACCCGCAATGTCCGGAAAAGGTTGCATCACCCTCCCTTACTCAGCAAACTACTGTCCAATGGATATTATGTCATATCCCTGCTGAGTCAGCATAATGTCAATGAATGTCCACTGTCCGGAAGAGGTCGTATCACATCCGTCCTGACTCAGCACTTCTCCCGGGAGATTGCATCATCCCCGGGATTTCCCCAAGGTCCTGCACGCCAGGCTTTTCCCGGTCATGGCAGACTGGGAGTTCTTGAGCCTCCCTCAAGGCTCAGAACCTCCAGCTCTGACAACAAAGGGGAAGTGGGAAGGGGGGGGGGATGAGGGCAAGGTACAGTGAGCTACTCAGGTCCCTAGCTGGATGGCCACTTTCTATGAGACATCTAGCATAGGCTTTAGCCTGCAGAAGAGAAGGCTGAGGGGAGACATGATAGCCATGTATAAAGATGTGAGGGGAAGTCATAGGGAGGAAGGGAGCCCCCGGTGATGCAGTGGGTTAAACCCCTGTGCTGGCAGGACTGAAGACCGACAGGTCGCAGGCTTGAATCCGGGGAGAGCGCGGATGAGCTCCCTCTATCAGCTCCAGCTTCTCATGCGGAGACATGAGAGAAGCCTCCCATAAGGATGGTAACACAACACATCAAAACATCCAGGCATCCCATGGGCAACGTCCTTGCAGACAGCCAATTCTCTGACACCAGAAGTGACTTGCAGTTTCTCAAGTTGCTCTTGACACGACCAAAAATAAATAAATAGGGAGGAGGGAGCAGGCTTGTTTTCTGTTGCCCTGGAGAATAGGATGTGGCTTCAAACTAAAGGAAAGGGGACTCCACTTAATAATAATAATAATAATAATAATACTTTAATATTTGTGAGTCGCCCTCCACCGGCGGTGCTCCGGGCGACTTACAACAGTTAAAACCCTAGGGTGAACAATGTACAACAGTTTAAAAACATGGAATATAAACAGGAGGGGTGGCTCAAGTAGTCCAGGGTACCGAGCCAGTCCCGAACGCTAGGCGGAAGAGCCAGGTCTTCAGGGCTGGGCGGAATCCAGATAGAGTCGGAGAGGCTCTGAGGGCGGGCGGCAGTGAGTTCCAAGTCGAAGGGGCCGCGACGGAGAAGGCTCTCCGCCGAGTTTCCGCCAGTCTAGCCTCCCGCACTCCAGGAGTAGTCAGGCGGTCACCGTTGATGGAGCGTGCTGGCCTCTCGCTGCATTGGGTCGTCAGCCGGTCACTCAGATAGGAAGGCCCAATGTTGTGCCGGGCTTTAAAGGTGAGCACCAGGAGTTTGTAAAGGGCTCTGAACTCTAGGGGCAGCCAGTGGAGTTCTTTAAGAATGGGGGAGATGTGATCCTCACTGATGACCCAGTAATGAGTCTGGCTGCGGCGTTATGGATGCGTTTCAGCCTCTTAGTTGTTGTCTGGGGAGGCCCACATATAGGGCGTTGCAGTAGTCGAGGCGTGAGACGACGGTGGCATGGACCACTGTTCTCAAGGCCTCTGGTGGAAGGTAGGAGCCAGCCGACGGGCCCTACGGAGATGGAAAAAGGCGCCCTTAGCTGCAGCCTGGATCTGGGCCTCCATCGTGAGATTTTCGTCTAGGATCACTCCCAGGCTTTTCACCGCCGGGGCTGGAGCCAGGGACTCGCCCTCGAAGAGTGGAAGTGGTGGGCGGGGGTCGGGACGGCCAGGCCAGAGGATCTCCGTTTTAGCCGGGTTGATCTTGAGTCTATATGCTCTGAGCCAGCTCGTCACCGGCCTCAATCCTAGGCTGAAACTGTCCGGTACTGATGATGACCCTGGGTCAAGCTTCAAGAGCAGCTGCGTGTCGTCTGCGTATTGGTAGCAGGAGAACCCGTGGCTCCTAGCAATATTAGCCAGGGGCTGGATGTAGATATTAAAGAGGGTGGGAGATAGAATGGCACCCTGAGGAACTCCACACTCCAGTTCGTTTTTCAAAGAGACTTGACCCTGCCACTCGACCCGCTGCGAGCGGCCTCGTAGGAACGATTCCAGCCAGGCCAGAGCTCTGTCTTGGATCCCAGAGGCCGCCAGGCGATGGAGAAGCAGGTCGTGGTCGACGGTATCAAAGGCCGCCGTAAGGTCCAAGAGGACTAGGATTGCCGAGCCTCCGCGATCCAGTTGCCGACGGATGTCATCAGTGATTGCCACGAGAACGGACTTTGAACAGAAAGGACAAATAGTTGGGTATCGTGAAATCACAAGAATATGTTTATTACTGAATGGTGATTGTTATCGTTATATATTTATGGGGTTTCTAGCCTCGTGCACCCAGTTAACTTGCTTGACTTGAGTAGATAGGGACTATCATTTACTACTTAACTTCAGGCTGAGAAATACCTTCAAACGGCTGTTGGCTTGGCTAACTCGGGCATTCTGCCAACACTACATCTGCTAAAACTTTAACATTACTCCACCAAAATGAATGATATTATCTCATATTATAGTAGCATCATAAGGCATCAGTAATACCTTCATTACCTCAAAAAGAAAGACATTACAGGCAACGTCTTTGCATCTAGTTATCTCCAAGTTCTGATGTACAGTGTTTACAGGGCCTCCTTGGATACCAATCTCCATGGATGCAAAACTCCCGTCATATACAATGGTGTAGTAAAATGGAATTCCTTATATAAAATGGCAAAATCAAGGTTTGCTTTTTGGAATTAAAAAAATATTTTTTCAGGCCATAGGTGGTTGAACCTGTGGATGCAGAATCAGTGGATCTGAAGGACCAACTTGCATACTTAAATAAACTGCAGCCCATTCACACTATCTCATTATTATCTCACTTTCATCCTAAGGAATCCATCAACTAGTACTCTGGTGGGGAACTAGAACACCCTTGGTAAGAATTTTAAATGCCATTCCCTCAATTTCGAGTCCCAAAATTCCATATGAGGGAATCGTGACAGTTATCATTCAATGATAGCACTATAATTCTGCAGTGTGAATGGGTCCCAGATAGATTCCCATCTTTCTTGGCCCAGAGCCAGCGTCATCCACAGAAGCTTCTAAGGTCATGCGGCCAGCACAACTGCATGGAGTGCCGTTACCTTCCCACCTATTGATCTACTTACATTGCATGTTTTCAAACTGCTAGGTTGACAGAAGCTGGGACTAACATCAGGAGCTCACCCTGGCCTGTGGATTCAAACAGTCAACCTTCGGGTCAGCAAGTTCTGCAGGTTAGCGGTTTAACCTGCTGTGCCACCTTGGCCCCATATATATATATATATAGCTCATAACATTCTCAGCCTTCTTGGAGATTCTGGAAGTTGTAGTCCAAACAGAAATATCCCCAAACACTCCGTGGAATTTCTTTCAAATCTTACAATAATTACCTTTCTTTAATGTCCACCTGTAGGGCTATGTATCATCTAAGCGAGAGCCTTGACCTTAAGTTTAGGAGAATAGTGTGACTCTTTTGTTAAAATGAGAAAGGGAGAAACAGTGGAAGGCTGCCAAAAAGGCTGCCAAGTTTACATTCCTGAGAGGGCAGCCGTTTTCCTGTAGCGTTTTTTAGGAAGGGGACCAGTGCTTCTGTCTGATAACAACAGCAAACTAATTCTGTAGAGAGGAAGTGTGGGAATCATATTTTATCTTCTGTTTTAAAGTCAACTATTTTACATTATTGAGTTGTTCTCTTTTTTAACAAGGAAAAAAAACAAGCGTATATTGTCTTCCCAAGTTGGAAAATATAAATATTAGTATGTACAGTAAAGATGGAATCCCATTTATATTATATAGACAGTCACATAACATAGCGAGAAAGTTGTGGTAGTAGACGTGTTCCTGAACATTTTGATACCAGAAGCAGAAATACCATTTATTTATTTATTGTGTCAGGAGCGAACCAAACAGTTGTATTGTATTTAAAAACAAAAACTTGGCCTTCTATTAAACCTTCTTATAGCAACACCAGAGGCACTCCAAGTAGCCAGCTACTGGTCAAAGGGCATTTAATAGAAATATAATGAAAAGAATAGGGATAAGTTCCTTCACTGTTATGTCTATCCATCAATCCATCATCTATAAAAAGAAGAGAATTTCAACATATTTCAGCCCAATTGAACCTGCCAAGTTGTTCACAGAGTCATATCTGCCCCATCTCCTTATTATTTATTCATTCATTTATTCGTATTTGTCTGCCGCCCTTCCCAGTGGCTCGGAGCGACTCACAACATGTTATAAAAACAGCCAATAGAGCAAAAGTTAAAACCACAATAAAACCACAGATAAAAAGGCACATTAGGTCGCACGTTAAGCACTGCGACAACAGAAGATAATACAAGATGGCGGTATGCAGAGGGAGACTGCATTTCATCCAACCCCAAAAGCCTGCTGAAGCAACAGAGTCTTGCAGGCTTTCCTAAATGGGAGGATGTTCTGAATAGCACGAACGTCGGCGGGCAATGAGTTCCAAAGTGTTGGAGCCACGATCGAAAAAGACCAGCAACGGGTCACAGTCAGGCGAAAAGTCTTTGGACTAGGAACAACCAGGAGGTTATGTTCTTCAGAACGCAGAGATCTGGTGGGATCAAAGATTTTGCCATCAAAGATTTGGCAGTAGACTTTGATCCTATGTGGTAGATTGTGTGGAAAAGGTTCTCAATTTCACTCTATTGCACTCTAAGACTACAACTCCCAGAATCCTGTATTCTGAGAGATCCTGGGAATTCTTGTCCCAAAAAAATAATTTTCCAAGTTCTTTTAATATGGCAGCTATTTGAAATCCCTTCCTAAAATATATTTGTTCTATTGGAACATTAGCTCAGTGTGTGTTTGGAATCCTTAGAAAAGCCATCCAAATACTTCACTGCATAACTTTTAGGCATGAGAAAAAAGTTATGAAAATGATTCATTTCGTAAGAAATTCGTAAGAAATGCTGCTTTCGAGTATTTCCGCACCTGGAACGCCAACCAGGAGGTGGACTTTCTTTTTCGAACTTCGGGGGCCAGGATTTTCTTAAGTGTCGTTATTAGGTCGTGGGGGCACCCTCCTTCTCTTTCACCACCCTCCCGCCTCCTTGCCAATAAGTATTATGGCAAGGCAAGCCCCCTAAACTCGTTCCTTCTTTCGGCTGGAAGCCCGGAAAAAATGTAAACAGAGAGGATTACTCAAGTAAATCTGCAAGGAGGGCACTTTGGATGAAGGGCCCTCCTTGTGGATTTACTTCTGAGGAAACCTCTCGGTTTACATTTTTTCCAGGCTTCCCTGCCTCTCCTGCCTGCCAGGATCTAAAGCATCAAAGAGTATTGGGGTGAGAAACCAACCTAATGTATAATAGAATGAATGCTACTGTAAGTACCTAATATTATAAGTAATCCAACTGGTCATACCTACATTCCATGCACATGCAATAATACAGCAGTAATAACAATAACAAGAGGTAAAATTCAAACCGAAGTATTCTGACTGGTCTCTCTTCATGCGGTGCAAACGGGCTCTTCTCTTATTAGCCCGGGAAATTAGCCCGGGAAAAGCCAGCGTTTGCTGCTTGGGAGCACACACATACATATTCTTGGGGGGGGGGGGGGAGAGATTTGCTGCAGAATCCCGGGCTCATAGAGAAGATTCTGCAGCAAATCCCCCAAATAATATGTATGTGTGTGCACCCAGGAAGCAAATGCCTTTTGCAGTTTGGGGAGGAGCACAGTCAGAATACTTCGGTTTGAATTTTACCTCTTCTTATACCCATTGTTATTACTGCTGTATTATTGCATGTGCATGGAATGTAGGTATATGACCAGCCTGGGCAAACTTGGGCCCTCGCTCCCTCGGGATCAGGGTGAGAGAGAGGCAGTGAGGAGCGAGGGGGGGGCTCCTCCTCCTTTTCTTTTGCTGCTTCCAAGAATAGAATACCCGCTCCCTCCCTCCCTCCTTCCCTCCCTCCTTCCTATTTGGAGAGTCCCATCTAGAATTCAGTGTGATTTATTCAAGTTTTGGCCTACAACTCCCAGAAATCCCAGCCAATTTACCAGCTGTTAGGATTTCTGGGAGTTGTAGGCCAAAACCATCTGGAATGCGCATGCGCTGGCATACGAACTACTAACGAATTTCGTTAGTAATTAAGTTACATTTTAGAAATTTTTGGAAATTTTTTTTGTAAGTCTTTCTTTTACTAATCAAAAAAAATCCCCCCCCCCATTTGATTTTAGAATCGCCATTTTTGGGTTCGAAACCATGCCTAATAACTTTTGCTTTCTGCTGCAAGTCAGTAGGCCACGTGGTTGCCCTTGAACCATGGCACTCAGGACTTTGGCATGGGCTGATGGGGGTTTCAGTTCAGCAACACCTGGAAGGCAAAGGATTCCCACCTGGAAGTTTTTTAAAAGCAGATATTAACCAGAATAGTTGATACTGGGTTTTGGGCCAGATCTTTAATTCAGTCGTAGAGGGTCCCAATTTCAACCAGAATAGTAGCACAGTAGGAAGGGATTTACTAATCTTCTTTGCATCACTCCATCTCCATAATTTTCCAGTGGTTCTATTTTCCTGTAAATAGGAAATAAACACAATGCAAGGTACTGATCCTTTTCTCAGAAGGAGCTTTCATTTCTATTTAGATTGGCAAAGTGGGAAAAGGGAGGTGGGGAAATTGTGCTTATCTCCTATTTTAAAAATTGAGCTATTTGCATCTCGTTTAGACTTTCTTCCTTTTTAATGGAAATTCAGACATGAAACTTCCAAACAATGGCTGAAATCCTATAGGTCCCATTTAGTCAGTTGAATCAGTTGTTCAATAGTGAATCAACATGTAAGCAAATCTCATTGATTCAATAGTTCTATGCTAATCCATGAAGAATTTAGGACAATACCTGTTTTCAGCTCTAAGATTTTGTTCCCCCCCCACACACACACACAGTTTAACATTTGGTCACCCATCTGCAAAAATGAATTATTCTCAGTTCTCTAGGTGCGTGTACACTACAGAATTAATGCAGTTTGACACAACTGCTATGGCTCAACACTATGGAATCATGGACATTGTAGTTTGATGAGACATTTTTGGCAGAGAAGGCTACAGACCTTGTGAAACTACAAGTTGAATAATTTGATAACATTGAGCTGTGGCAGTTTACGTCGTGTCAAACTGCCTAATTCTACAATATGGATGCACCCTCTCTCTGTCTCATGGGAAATACAACCTCTCCACTAGACAACCAGGTCATCTGTAGCATCTTCATACCCTCCAGAATTTCACAGGTGAAAACTACAACATAGGACCAAACAACAGCAGTGTGGTCAAGATGTCAAAAGTTATTAGTTAGGAAAAAACTCACAAAATCTAGTAAAGAGTGCAACAGTTTGAGATGAATGTGAACTACCTTTTTACTTTGAGCCATTTGCAGCAAATGAAATAAGCTGAGGATAAAGGGGAAGGTGGGCAGGATGGATGATGATGATGATGATTATTATTATTATTATTATTTATATTCCGCCCTTCTCCCCGAGGGGACTCAGAGCAGATTACAGCATATAAACAGACACAGAAAAACATTCAATGCCTTGTTACAGTGCAATACAAGGAAACGCACAAAGGCAAAGGCTTCCCCTTTCATTTCTAGCTCTGGAGGCGGTGCTCATCTCTGCTCTGGGGGAGGTGCTTACTTCGATTTCCAAGTCAAGGAGCCTGTGTTGTCCATAGACACCTCCTGGTTGTGTGGCTGGCATGACTGCATGGATCGACGTTTTGCCTTTACCACTGAGTCCCCTTTTGGGGAGAAGGGTGGGATAGAAATGTATGTAATAAATAATAAATAAATAATAATATTGATCTACTCACGTTTGCATGTTTTCAAACTGCTAGGTTGGCAGGAGCTAGGGCTAACAGCAGGAGTTCATGCCGACTCACGGATTCAAACTGCCAACTTTCAGATCAGCAGTTCAGCAGCACAAGGGTTTAACCCATTGTGCCCCCACAGCACTACGGCCCTAGATAGAAGCTAGGGCATTATAAAAGGATTGCAGAAATTGAGGATTGATCAAAACTCTCCTTGCCAAGTCAGAATAGTTGGAGGATATAGATCTTAATATTCATCAGAATATCTAATTATAGGACTATCCAAAGTTACCATCTTAATTCCATGTTAAATCAAGAAAAAAGGCTATGCCGGATAGGACTCCTGCAGCCAGGGCCATAGCCAGGATTTTGGTTCGGGGCTGAGTTTGGTTCGGGGCTGAGACTGGATGGAAGAGGGTCTGCCCTAGCAAACCTTTTGTATTGTTATGCCAATAACCCCATGAAGGTGGGATATAATGAGCATGGTGATCAGATCATGATATGAATAAACATAACAGTTTATATAATGTACCAGTAAGGCCTTTTCGCAGACCACCCTGAGAATTTTCGGGGCTGAAGCCCCCCCTTAGCCCCCCCCCCTGGCTACATGCCTGCCTGCAGCAGTCCAAAGCTAATGAAACATGGCTTGGCTGCTTCTGTGTCAGACAAAAAATGTTATGGTTTTAGATCTAGAAAACCTTTTTAGTATGCCAATGAATATTTCACTCCCAAAGCATGAAGACACAATTTCATTTTTCACACACACAAGCAGAGGACCAGTTCGCTTTTGGCAGCCATCTAGTAAGAGAGAAAAAATTTCTTCCTCTTAATACTTAGAAAAAAAAAGTCAACAGCTTGTTAGGGAACCACATATTTGGTGCATTATTTCATTATGTTTAAGTTCCATAAATAAGATGAACATCTGTTTTTATGCAACAGTCATCTGTATGAATTTGCCCGTGGAACGACTTCCCATTGCAAAGTTCATCCTTTGGCAATGGAAACTTGTGGGGATGGGAAGGAGCAGGGAGCTCAAAGCTGCTTGTTTCCTTCCCCCCAGAAGACCCTGGAGAGCACAGCTGGGAAAACTGTTGGTTTATTAAAAGAACGCTGTATTATCCTGGGATATCATGGAATGCCAACAAGATGCCTACTAAACAGTGGGAACTTTAATTCCTGAAGATTGAGCCACCTCGACCTTGCAAGTTTGGGACTTTCAACATAGAAATTGCCAGAGGGCAAGAGCCCCTTCACATAGTTATAGCACTGTGAAACCAATTTAACTGGCATGATTCAATCGTATGTCATCCTGGGACGAGAAATTAAAGAAGAGATGCTTAGAATGCCAGAGAGCCCTGATGCCTCACCAAAATGCAAATCCTAAGATCCAATAGGATGCAGCCATGGGGTTTAAGTGGAATATAATAGTATCGAGTACAAACAGATCCTGGAAGAAAGTTTTGGTTTTACAATGTAATTGTTGTTTATTGTTATGAAATGTTGTTAGCCACCCTGGGTCCCCCTTCTGGGGTAGAGAAGAGTGGGTTACAAATGATTGAAATAAATCTATGTATATAATAAAAGTCAGTGTTTGTGGGCTGTGGTGCGGTGGTGCAAAGGGAGGAATATGTGCCAGCGTTTCAATTGGCTGCCACTGTGGGATTATTTGCATAAAGGGCTCTGATTGGCCAGCCTCATAACTCCAACATTCTACGGCCCCAGACAGAGGGGATTGGTTGCCACTAAAATGGTATTTGCATAAAGGACTCCGATTGGCCAACCACATTCCAACATTCTAAAGTGACTCAGAGGGAAAAGGAAAGGCCTCAGGCAGGCAGCCGCTGCGGCCCACAGCAATGACGGATCCGGACCAAACTTGGCAAACAGGGGCCCAATGGCCCACTTCACAACCTGGTGTGGTTTAGGGCAGGATGGGCCACGAATGATGGGATTTGCAGTACCTTCACCTCATTCACTTCCCAAACAACACTGTAGTCCCTATAAATCACAGACCAGGCCCAAAATTGACAGCAAGGCTTCCTTAACTTGATTTTCCTGACTAGGCCCCCAACAATGACAGACCAAACTTGGCACACAGACCCCCCCCCCCCAAGATGCACCCTACATCCTGGTGCAGTTTGAGGGAGGATGGACCATGGACGATGGGACTTGCAGTACTTTAATTCACTTCCTTAGAGCACTGTGGCCAACACCAATGACGAATCAGGCCCAAACTTGGCACACAGAGGCCCAATGGCTCACTTTACAAACCTGCTGCATTTTATGGCAGGATGGCTCACAAATGATGGGATTTGCAGTACCTTCACCCAATACATTTCCCACAGAACATTGCAGCCCCTACAAATCAGAGACTAGGCCCAAACTTGGCACACAGAGTACCCATGACCCACTCTACATCCTGATGCAGTTTTGAGTGGGATGGACCATGGATGATGGGAGTTGAAGTACTTTCTCTCACTTTGTGAGACCGCTGCAACCCTCATCCAATGACTGATAAAGACCACACTTGGTACACAGAGCCCCCATGACCCACTCTACATCCTGGTGCAGATTGGAGAAGGGGGGACCATGAATGATGGGACTTCCAGTACCTTCCCTCACTTCCAGAGACCGCTGCAACCCTCATCCAGAGAATGACCAAGACCAAATGTGACACACACAGCTCTCATGACCCACTCTACATTCTGGTGCTGTTTGGAGGGCGATAGACCATGGCCAATGGGACTCGCAGTACCTTCACTAAGTTCCTGAGACCACTGCAAGCCACATAAACATCTAATAGGAACCAACCTTGGCACACAATGCCTTCCTCAAATAACCCGGGCACCACCAGATCCTCAGCTTGTAAATAAATAAACCTGAGGCCATGCCAAAATTTCTCAGGCAGAGTGGAAAAAGTATAAGAAGCCCTGGACTAGGGACTCTAGGGTTGTAGAAAAAGCATTGGAGGCTACATAATTTTGGATTTGGATTTTGTCCAGATCTAGTTTACTGACTAATGATCTCAAAAAGACATATCGCAGTGCCTTGAAAGTGTGTTTTCTTCCTCATTTTGTTTCAGGATGTTTTCCATCCCAAAGACATGTCCATTCCTAGTTCTTAATCCTCCTTCCTATTCAGACATATTCTTCAAGTGCTCCAGTTTGCCAGGGATAGTGTAGTGAATCCTCTGTCGCCCCTTAATACTAACGCAATTGTTGCATGTCCATAACATTTACTTCTATGTGATTGATAGGGCCTTGGTTACCAGTATTGTGGGATCCACACTCCTTGCTGGAGTTATTGGAGAGCGCTCAAAGCACGAAAGATTGAGAACTGCTGCCTTTGCATAAATCTTGCTCGTGGAGCCCAGCTGCTGTTTGGCTTCGCATTATGATTTCCCATCATTAGTTTTCATTTCATCTGTAGTCTGACATTTTATCTATACATGAACTGAAAGCACCTGAACAAAACAAGCAAGAGTTTGTTTGATAAGTCAAGTTAATCTTTTCATCCAGTACAAATGTAAAATTTAGCAACGTGCGTGTGGATCAGTTTGGCCTCTCTGGACATGCTTAGCTTCATTTTTAAGCATTCAGACTTCACACTTGATCAGACTTGAACTCAATAGTGCCATCCCACCCTCTAATCATCTTTCAACATATGTCTTTTTCCAGGAATTTTTTTTAAGCTGTGGTGCTTAAAATGATTTAGATGATACACAGAAAAAGAAATATATGTGCACTTCAACACCTCTGTATTTACTTTGACTTACCCCATATTAATGGAATGCCATGATCAGTTGCAAATCGTGGTATATAATTGGGGCAGGTCACATTTTCTCAGCCTCAGGGAAAGGCAAGGGGAAACCCCTTCTGAACACATTCTGCAAAGAAACCCCATGCAAGGTTTGTCTTAGGGTCTCAATATTGAAGGCATGCAGCAAATTACTTGAAGGCATGCAGCAATTGGATATTGGTTTGTCAGAGTTCTTTTTTGCTAGGGAAGGAAACGTAGTATTCATTCATTCAGTCAGTCAAAGGTGAAGGGCATAAACCTAACATTCATAGACAGAAGATGGAACAAGTCTTCACATGCTTATTGGTGGTTGTATTTTATTCTGTAAATGAGGATTTGGAGTATCTTGTTTTATAACAGGGTTTCTCAACCTAGGGGTCGTGACCCCTTAGGGGGTCATGGGGGGTCAAAGGGGTTGCCAAAGACCACCAGAAAACACAGTATTTTCTCTTGATCATGGGGATTCTGTGTGGGAAGTCTGGCCCAATACTATCATTGGTAGGGTTCAGAATGCTCTTTGATTGTAGATGAACTATAACTCCCAGCAACTACAACTCCCAAATGTCTGCTCTGTTTTCCCCAAACTCCACCTGTGTTCACATTGGGGCATATTGAGTATTTGTGCCAAGTTTGGTCCAGATCTATCATTGTTTGAGTCCACAGTGCTCTCTGGATGTAGGTGAACTATAACTCCAAAACTCAAGGCCAATGCCCACCAAACCCTTCCAGTATTTTCTGTTAGTCATGGG
Organism: Anolis apletophallus; assembly: GCA_030556195.1. NCBI lineage: Eukaryota > Metazoa > Chordata > Lepidosauria > Squamata > Anolidae > Anolis > Anolis apletophallus. The sequence continues at coordinate 38,540,215 of JARBWK010000003.1, read as the reverse complement.
AGTTCTGTATGCCAAGTTTGGTTCAATTCCATCGTTGGTGTTCAGAATTTTCTTTGATTGTAGATTACTATAAATCCCAGCAACTACAACTCCCAAATGAGAAGATTTATTCCCCCGCCCCAACCTCTCCAGTATTAAAATTTGGGCGTATCGAGTATTTGGGCCAAATTTGGTCCAATGAATGAAAATACATCCTGCATATCAGATATTTACTAGGCCTGGTTGATCAAGGAAAAAATGGTTAAAAACTCGCTCCGGATATGGGGGGGAGGGGGACTAGCGATTTGAATTTGATGGACTTCTGACATTTTTGTAATATAGATCGAATTAATTTCATTAAAATTAACAAAATTCGTAATGACGTTGTTACTGGCACGCATGTTGTTTAGCCCAGTTATCCCTTCTTCTCAGCTTTAAAGCTAATGCACCTTGGTTCCCAGGTGGCGAGGAAGAGTGGAGGGCATCGCCTCCACTCCCCCCTCTCCACCTGGGAGCCAACGCAGGTTAAAGAAAACCTGCGTTAGTTCCCAAGTGGCGAGGAGGGGTGGAGGCCATCCCCTCCACTTCTCCTCGCCAGCTGGGAACCAACGCGCATCCCATGCCTTACCCCCAGATCTGCACGGGGCCATTCTCAGGCGACAGAAGGGAAAGCCAGGGAAGGGAAAACCCTTTCCGAAAATGGCGATTTCTTTACGAATAATGGTGGTGCTGGTTTCAAAATTGGTAATTCACTTCTGGGTTGCTTGCTGCGGTTCGATAATAGTTTCATTTTTAAACGAATTTCTAACAACTTTCAGAGGATAACACCGAACCCAACCAGGCCTATAATAGTAGCAAAATTACAATTATGAACTAGCAACAAAAATAATTTTATGGTTGGAGGTCACCACAACATGAGGAATTGTATTAAGCGGTCACGGGATTAGGAAGGTTGCACTGTTTTATAAAAACCCAAGGTATTTCGGCTCTATAAAATTTTCATGATCAGACAATTTGTTCTTGTGTATAATAAAATTTGCTTTCAGGCAGATTCTTCTTTTGGTCTTCAAGCTTAGAATGTAGAAATAAAAAAAGAGAAATGTAAATGTTAACAAAAGGGAAGATGGATAGTTTTGTCAACATGATGTTGAAGAGGACAGTTGTTGACTTGTGACAGAGCTGACTAGTCCTTTGAGCAGATTCTGGGAAAGTTCTATTCTGCCACCATACTTTGTAAAAGCAGAATTTTTGCAAAGTATTAGCATGATGTTTTCCCTTGCTTTTAAAGGAGGTGGATGAATGTGCCAGCGATAAAAAAAAATCAGTTGGGTTATTTGGTTTGTTTCATGGAAGGTGCCAAAGTTCCTGACCTATGTGTGTGTGAATGGAATTTCGTTTCCTCAGATAAAGCAACTAGATCAGGCATGGGCAAACTTCAACTCCCACAATTCCTAAAAGCTGACCCTGAGCTAGATCAGGGCTGTCCAACTTCTTCCGACCCAAGAAGTGTCACTGATCACCTGGGGGCCGGAGGTGATCAGTGAGCGGGGGCGGGGCCACTCGCGGGGGCGGGGCCACTCGCTCACGTAGCCCCTCCTCTTTCCCCCCGCTCGCACCGCTCCTCGGATCCCGGGCGGCAGGGGCGAGCGGGAGAAGGAGGACGGGCTACAGAGGAAGAAGGCAGCCGGCTTCCTCTGTAGCCCCTCCTGCTTCTCCCCGCTCGCACCGCTTCTCAGATCCCGGGCGGCAGGCGCGAGCGGGAGAAGCAGGAGTGGCTACAGAGGAAGAGGCAGCCGGCTTCCTCTGTAGCCACTCCTGCTTCTCCCTCTCGCGCCTGCCGCCCGGGATCCGAGAAGCGTGCGAGCGGGGGAGAAGCAGGAGGGGCTACAGAGGAAGCCGGCTGCATCCTCCTTCCCTCCCTTCCCACTGGGCGGGCGGGAGAGAGGGGCAAGCCGCGGGGGCCTCTCCCCTCGGCTCGCCTCTCTCCCGCCGCCGCCGGAGATCGGCGCCCACCGCGGTGGAAGGGAGCGGCGAGGAGGCGGGGCAGGGAGGAGGAAGTGAGCCAGCTCCTCCTCCCTGCACCGCCCCCTCTGTCCCTCTCTCACCGGCGCCGATGCGATCCGGTTTGCATCGGGCGCTGCTGAGAGGGACAAGGGGTGGTACAAGGAGGAGGAAGAGAGTGAGCTCCTCCTCCTGCACCACCCTTTGTCCTCTCTCACCGCGCCCGATGCAAACTGGTTTGCATCGGCGCCGCGAGAGAGGAAGAAGAGGGCGGTGCAGGGAGGAGGAGCTGGCTCCCTCCTTCCTCCCTACCCGCCTCCTCCTCCCCCGTCCCTCCCCCCGCCACTGCGATCTCGCACCGGGCGGCGCGGAGAGAGGGACGGAGGGGGCGGTGCAGAGAGGAGTAGCTGGCTCACGGCCTCCGCCCTGCCCCGCCCCCCCGGCCGCCATTTTTTTAAAAAAAAATTAAATTTTTTATAAAAAATTTAAAAATGGCGGCTGGGGGCATAGCGGGGCCCGTTTCCAACAGGCTGGGGGGCCGTGTACGAAGACACACAACAAGGAGAACAACAACAGGTCACAGACTATATGTACCTTCCAGTAAATAGTCGCAGAGCAGTACACCCTAAATGCAAGATATTTAGATTAAGAAAAGCACATGCTATAACAAACTGACATATTTTATCACTTTGGAAAGCATCTCTACAAAAATATGTGATGAACCCACTTTTATCTCCATCTGCCTTTTGGAGAACTATAGTACCTTTTTCTTCTCTACCAGTGCCAGACTTTTATAGAAAAGATAGATGAAAGAGTAGAAGAGAAAAGCCTAGGTTGCTCATTATAGGGAGGGTGGGCAGAGGAATGGTGGAAAGGGCAGAAGAGAAAGGGGTTCTCCGCTTTTGATCCTGTGCCTCCTACATCTTACTTATCAAACAGAAATTATCTGCCTGATGCAGAAAACCCCTGTGTTTCTCAACTTTGAGTCTTAGTCCTAAGAGAAACGTAGAATACAAATAAATAGCAACCTTATCAGATCAAAACAAAACATAACAAAAACAAAAATTAATTACACATCACACCCAGTAAAAGGGATCTTCATTTTCAACACATTATGAAAGGAAGAGATGGCAAAATGTCATTTTCCTCTTAGCAAGAAAAATTGTCTTGGCAAAGGGCTGGGGTAAAGACCTGGGTATTCATAATTTGAAGGTGTCAGTGTTGAGAGCAACCATCCAGATTCTTTGTGCCCTGTTTACAGAATTCCCATTCTGCCATTACAAAGTTATCTCCACCCATGATCAGGGAAACGTTACACCCGAATCAATACTAAATGTGACTTAACAGTATCATGGGGCATACAAAAGTTGGGAAGGGAGTAAACATTTCATGCAAGGCCATCCAGTTTTGATGACCCATATGAAAATTTTCTTCATAAAACAATCTAAAATGAACCAGCAGACCTAGAAAAATGTGTACATTAGATAAAGGCACATATGTAGTGAAATTGATTCTGTACATAAGCTCAATGCTTCTATTAAGTAGACAAGAAGAAGCAAGGTTTTTGAAAGACTGAAGCCTTTTTGTGTTTCTAAGACGGTATAACTTTTCTTTTTATTCTTTTTCAAGGGACTTGAAACTGGACAATATTCTTCTTGATGCAGAAGGCCACTGCAAACTAGCTGACTTTGGAATGTGCAAAGAAGGGATCTTGAATGGAGTAACAACTACTACCTTTTGTGGAACGCCAGACTACATAGCTCCAGAGGTATAGCATTTTGCATCTAAATGTATGGAGAAGCATAGCATAATCAGAGGATCATTTCCCTTAATTCCTTCTATGCAATCACAGCTAGGTTTGTGTATGTTGCAATGGTTTGAGTGTAGCACTATGTCTTAGGAAACCAGGTTCTGATTTTTGATTGAAATCCATTGGGTGACTCACAGACTCTCAGGCCCAGAAAGTCCATGATAGGGTTGCCTTAAGGCAGGAGTCCCCAGATTAAGGCCCGTGAGCTGGATGTGACCCTCAAAGATCAGTTACTTGGCCCCCTACCAAAACTTTAGACTTAGGGTTGCCCTAAGTCTGAAACAACTTGAAGGCACACAACAACAACAACAACAACAACAACAACCCTAATTAACTTGACTAAATACTGATAAGTTTATGTTGGTTAGCATTATTTTTCATTTTAAATATACTGTTCTTTCATGTTTTTGTACTACAAATGAGATATGTGCAGTGTGCATTAGAATTCATTCATGTTTTTTCAAACTATAGTTCAGGTCGCCAAGCATCTGAAGGACCGTAAACCATCCCTCTGCTCAAAATATTTGAGGACCGCTGTCTTCAAGTTATCATAAGTCAGAAATTACCTGAAGGCACATAGCAGCAATAAATTTTGGTGACTAGGGGGCAACATTGCCACAGGATTAGGGGACCACACTGCTCTGTGACCTCATGGAATTACAGTTCCCACTTATGTATGTATGTATGCATTTATTTATTTATTGTATTTTTATTCAAGATGGGATTCAAGATGGCTGACAATAATTTTAAAAGATCAAGCTAAACATTAATTTATAAAACTTTTTAAAAGTATAAAACCACGATTAAACCAAATAAAACACTTAAAACATATTTAAAATATAATTTCCAATAAAGAACAAAAATACAGCACACCCCTTTACAGATATAATTAAAATTCAAAACACTTGCCTGGTGGAATGAAAGCAGAGTGGGGCCAAGCAAACGTCCCATGAAAGGGCATTCCACAGCCTGGAAGCATCCACGAAAAATGCTCTCTCCCACATCCTCACCAACCATACCTATGAAGATAGTGGGATGGAGAGAAAGTCATCACCTTAACATGCTGAGATTCCGTGGGATCCATTGGAGCTTCTTCGAATTTTAGAATTTGCTGTAATTCCATGTAGATGTCTACTTCTGGCAGATGTAGGAATGATTTTATGCAGTCAGGGGCATCCATGAAACAAGGGATGATGACATAAAGGACCTTAGTCATGGCCAATATATGGGTACATCATTCCAAAGTATATGGATCCTGAACAAACCGAGTGTTCTGTGATTCGCTCATACTGGGAAGATATTTGTAAACTGCACTTTAAATGGTTGATAGCCTTCATGCTGCATCATGACGGAACTTATTGATATAATGACATCCTACTACCTTTTGTTGCTTTTGGGGAGGTGTTATTATGGGAAATAAGAAAAATATGTAGTACTAATGCAAACAGTAGGCTAAAACAACTCTCCCCTCCCCCTCACTATCACTCAATACTAATCTCTTCCTGACAAAAATATAAGAGGCATGTCAGATTGAGTTAAAGTATAATCTAATTCAGTGGTTCTCAACCTGTGGGTCCCAAAGTTGTTTAGGCCTACAACTCCCAGAAATCCCAGCCAGTTTACTAGCTGTTAGGATTTCTGGGAGTTGAAGTCCAAAACATCTGATCTAATTCAACATTCTCTTAGTCAACCAACTGCCTTTTGGAAGTTCACAAATTGTACATAAGAGCAATAGTATATTTCCATTTATATTCCTAGGCAAGGAGGTAGATTGAGATATGAGCGGACTGAGTTACAGCCCTGAGTTTAGGGCTGTTGATAAAAGGGCAACCTGGAACTGTATCACACACAGGGTCATCACCAGTCAAAGTTAACTTGACAAATATTAGAAAGTGGGCAACCTGATAAAGCTGCATGGCAGGAGATTCAGAAAAAATGGAAATACTACACTTTTGTACATACTCAACTCAACTATGGGCAAATTCATGGTCAATATTGCTACCAATGGAGACCAACCATGGTGAACTATAAACTAAGCATTTTGAGCAGAGTGAGAGGCAGCTTATTTCTGAACAGAAGTTTCCTGTGCCTCCCACTTATCCACATTATTGTCTTTTCTAATGATTACGGTCATTTCGTGGCATACCCAGAGTATTATAGCTGTAGTTCAGTCATGTTGTCTTCTAGAGAGCAAGCAGACTTCATTTGCTCTAGGATTCACATTTATTTGTCTTTTTGGCAGTTCATGGTACACATAAACCTCTCCTCCAGTAGCACATTTCAGATGAGTTGATTCTCTTCCTATCAGCTTTCTTCACTGTCCAATGCTAATGTTACAAGAAAGAATATAATTTTCAGAGACACAAATATTCAGTGGTCTGACTATGATCAATATAAAGATAGGGAATTCTAATTTATTCAGTGTATGTACTCTAATTGGGACTAATGGAAATTTGGGTCAGTGGATATTAAAATGGGCTTTCATTGGAGCTATGGAAAATATACAAATGCTTTTAAGGTTTTAAGTGGAACTCACAAACTGTTTTAAGAACCCTACACACCTTAGTTTTCCTCCTGAAATAAGAAGGGAAAATCCCAAATGTGTTCATTTTTATCAGTTTTCTCTCTTCTACTCTCTTGGTTTTCCGAACAGATCCTCCAGGAATTAGAATATGGTCCCTCAGTAGATTGGTGGGCGCTGGGTGTCCTCATGTATGAAATGATGGCTGGGCAACCTCCCTTTGAAGCAGACAATGAAGACGACCTCTTTGAGTCCATCTTGCATGATGATGTCCTGTATCCGGTGTGGCTTAGCAAAGAAGCCGTGAGCATTTTGAAAGCCGTAAGACACCCTCTCCCCTTCTCTCTTTTAAAAAAATATATCTGTCTATCTTCCTTCTTCAATCTGAATTTTCCTACAACAATTAAAGGACCGCCACCGCTGGGAGTTCAGCCACAGTTCAGAGGCTGATGACGGCATTAAAGGGGTCCAGAATGAATTACACTTCTTGTGGGAAAGGGACAAAATGTTTGTGTTCCTTGTGGCTATATTACTGTATAGAACTATGCACTTGAGAATCATGTTTCAGGAAGGAGGGGGAAAAACACAAGCAAACTCAAGTGCCTTATCAAGCTGACGTTGCACATTGCATGACTGCTATAGAGGGGAAAGGATTATGTGATTAAAGAAATACAGTCCACATATTTATATTGGGCCACAATCCAAGACACACTTAACAAACCAGAAATCCACTCTTGAACTTTGTTAACTTAGTTCAGGGAGGGAATCATGCAACCTTCCAGCCCTTCTGAACTACATCTCCCAGTAGCCTTAGCTAACTTATCTGAGGGTGAGGAATGCTGGGGGTTGTGGTCCAACAAATCTAGATGTCTACATGATTCAGAGTCCTGACTTAAATATACAACAGGACCTCAATTTTTATGGAGGCAAACTTCATAGCCAGACTGGGGTTACTTGAAACTGTGGATGTGAGTGAACACCATTAAGGATTGTTGTAGGTTTTTCAGGCTGTATGGCCATTTTCTAAAAGCATTCTCTCCTGATGTTTTTCCTGCATCTGTGGCAGGCATCCTCAAAGGTTGTGAGGTCTGTTGGAAACTAGTAAAATTGGGTTCATATATCTGTGGAATGTCCAGGGTGGGAGAAAGAACTCTTATCTGTTGGAGATAGGTGAGAATGTTTCAATTGGCCACCTTGATTAGCATTTGATGGCCTGACAGTTTTTTGGTGTGGCTTGTTACTGCCTGGGGGAATCCTTTGTTGAGAGGTGATTAGGTGTTCCTGAATGTTTATTGTCTGTAGTTCCCCTGTGTTTGAGTTTTGTTCTTTATTTACTGTTATAATTTTAGAGTTTTTAATACTGGTAGCCAGATTTTGTTCATTTTCATTGATTCTTCCTTTATGTTAAAATTTTCCACATGCTTGTGGATTTAGTGGTTTCTCTGTGAAGCCTAACATGGTCGTTGTTAGAGGGGTCCAGCATTTCTGTGCTATGTCCATTTTGATTCATCAGGTGCTCTGCTATGGCTGACTTCTCTGGTTGAAGTAGTCTGCAGTGCCTTTCATGTTCCCTGATTCGCTTTTGGGCCTTGCTGCATTTGGTGGTCCCTATGTAGACTTGTCCACAGCTGCATGGTATAGGGTAGACTTCTGCAGAGGTGAGAGGATTCCTCTTGTCCTCTGCTGTATGTAGCATTTGTTGGATTTTCTTAGTGGGTCTGTAGATGGTTTGTAGGTTGTGTTTCTTCATCAGCTTCCCTATGTGGTCAGTATGGCAATAACACTTTTCCTCTGGGTGGATCTTTGTCTTTACTCTCGTAACTTGTTCTCAGTCTTGCATCTCTTCTGATGTTTGAGGTGGAGTATCCATTGGCCTGTAAAAGGAGGTGGTTTTCGTAGATTCTTTTTGCACTGTCTGCCAGGGCTTTAATGGTGCTTCCTTTTTGACTTGGGTGATGGTTGGAGTTATCTATGTGTTTAGGTAGGTTATCTATGTGTATAGGTTTTCTGTAGACTGTGTGACCCAATTGTTGATCCGGTTTGCGGATGACTAAGACATCTAGAAAAGGCAGTTTTCCTTCATTTTCTTTTTTCATGGTGAATTGGATGTTTGAGTGGATGTTGTTAAGGTGGTCACGGAACCTCTTTAGTTTTTCTTCTCCATGGCTCCAAATGGTGAAGGTATCATCCACAAATACACTGAGCACCATTAAATTACAGTTGTGTCAAAGGGCTTTGAAATTCCCTGAGAGGTACTCTCTCTAGGAATTTGCTAGGTCCTCCAGTGCATTTTGTGATAACTTCCAGGGAAAGCATCCCATAGAATCACCTGGAAGGGCTAGCAAATTCCTCTAGGGGCCATTTTTCCCTTGGATGCAAGTAAGTGAAACTGAATTATGCTTCTGTGGTTAATAATAAATCATATTAATTTTGATGTGGGTTATTCCCAAAAGCTGGCCTAGGCTTACATTCTTTGTGAAAATGTTATATGCTTTCTTAGCATTTGAAACTTTTCAGTTGACTTACCTTTTTAAAGTAGTATAATAGTTATGGTTAATTTAGTAGGTTTTGGCCTCTTTGGTCCAGTAAAATGGGTGTGTACTGTTCATTTAGAACAAAAAAATAGCTCTGTTCAGCTGGGTTTTTTTTAACCCTTTGAACAAAAGAAGTTCATATCTATAATTATTGATGTATCGATCCTTCATTAAATACGTGGATTCTGACACTGAATTAACATTCAAAACATTTTTTTTAAAAAATCCTGTCCACCCAAGCTGTCCAGGCCAAAAAAAAAATCATGTGTCACCAGGTCAAATATCTGCTTTCCATCCATGGATATTTTGCTAACGTGCCCCACTGTATTTTCAATCCACTGTTAGGACCTCATCACACTAGAAAATGATCCATTTTAAATCCAGTTTCTGCCTCCTGCAGAATTCTGTGGTTTGTAGTTTAGTGGGGCTATTAGAGGCGCATCCCTAAACTACAAACCCCAGAATTCTGCAAGAGGCATTCTCTAGTGTGATGAGGTCCTTAGACTCAAAGTGGCCATGACTTCAGGCGGCAAGTGGAATTCAGTGGAAGCCATCCCATTGGGCTGTTCCCCATGAGCTCCACAGCCATTCCCCTGTCTTGGAGGACAGGAGTGTCACATGGCTTGTGGCATAGATGCTTTCATTAGGTGTGGTAGGCAATTTTATGTTCTTGTAGATGTTGACATAAGACTCTGCTACCAATCCACTTAGTTTTTTTCTTTACAGAGAAGAGATAATATGCTGGGAGGCTTCTTGTCCTTTGCCTCAGTCAATAAAATGTTTTGTGTTGGCTCATTGTTGGTCTCTCTGCTTACTGCCACCTATTCTGGGCTAAATTTTCTGAACTCATCGTCACAAAAACCATTTCAGGTTTTGGGGCAACTGACTCTGGGATGCAAACATCATGTTGGTCTCTATGATGGGATGCCATATTTTGCAATCACCTATTGTGTCCAATAAGAAAAGTGTGACAAGGAATACAGAACTTCCTGAAAAGCAGATAATTTTCACCCTGAGCTTGAATGCAGTCATTTTGAAGGATAAGCTACTGGAATTGAATACAACAAGACCCCCATATCTGCAGGAGATATGTCCCTGGTCAGACCACGGTTACCTGAGACCGTGGAGAAGACCAAACATCTCAAAATTGGCTTACTTCCAGATCCACCACACTATAGAGTTATTCTGCAGAACCTAGAGATTCATGGAGAGATATTCTCTCTAGGAATTCATTACATCTTTCAATTCAACCCCATGGTAACTTCTGAGGGAAGCATACCATAAATTTCTAGATAAACCATCTTTTTTCTCAGGTGCAGGTAAGGGAAACTACAGATTTGGATTTCAAGGTTATGGCTTTCTTACTGTATATGAAAAACATGCAATTCAAGCTTGACTTGAAAATATTTCTACTTCTACAATTAGATTGGAGTTTAAAATAAAATACTGCAAAGAGCTTAGGTCCATTGCACGGAGTACTGCCACCCAGAGGAACACTTCATGGCCTCAACTTAAAATCCATGGGGCTGTAAGACTTGAATTAGCTTCATGACCCATGGAATTCATGGTGGTTTCATAACCACTGGTGAGATTAACAAAGCAGTACCATTTCTCCATGAATGATTCTAGTTTATTTCCCAAAGAAAAGAAGGGATGAGAGTAAAGAGAAAAGAAAGCTTTTTTATCAATAGGTTTTAAGGGGGCATAGTGGCAGAAGTGTCTTCTTTTCCTTGTACTTTAGTGGCATGGCGTTAAACCAAGAAGCGGGGAAAACAGCGGAAATGGCGGGGCGTCTATGTACTTGACTGCCAAATATTAACAAGGGATTAGATTTGGAATGCTTTGTTTCCTTACATTGTACTGTTAGACATGGGTTTTCTCCATCATGCACTGTAAATCAAAGCCCTGCTGCTTAGACTTCTAAAAGCATTTTTGAGTCACTCTTGTAGAATAGTCTTAAGTGCCCATGAAAATTATTTTCATTGCTGTTCTTTCTTTTCTTCGCAGTATTTATCTTTGTCTTCCAGAAATACTATACAATCTCAGCAACCAGGGCTGCTTTGAAACTATAAACTGTGAGAATCCTGTATTTTTAGTTTCTCTAAAGGAAAACTGAAATCTTTGCAATGCTCTTTTGGCCAAGATCCCATCCATTTCCAGAGCTTTCTTGACATTAGACAGCCCAGAAGTTATTAAAATGTTTAAGTATCTTGTGACTTCTGGGAATTCAAAACCTTTATTTAAGGCTTAGACTTGATTCCCTTGAAAGATGAGAATAACATGGAAAATGGAGGAACTGCAGCTTAGCTCTGCACGCAAAAGGCCCTAAAATTATCCCAGGCAGCTCAAGTGCAAACCAGAAGCCTGAAGTCCTCCAGGTGGTGACAACTATCACATCAACCATCCTTTTTCAGAGCTTAGAAAATCATTTTAATGATATTTTTTAATAAAAAGATCTCTTATTGGTTTTTCTTCTTGCATGAGAACAGTTTGTGGTGAAGTTCGTTGGCTACCTTCGTTTTTTTGTTACTTATTTGTTTAAAGATACACTTTAAAATGGAAATCTTCCCAAAGTACTTTAAAAAAGTAACAGAGTAGTTACTTAATCCAGTAACAAAAGAACTTCTAAAAAGTAACAGAGTAGTTACTTAATCCAGTAGTCAAGCATTACTTAATCCAGTAACAAAAGAATTTAGCAACATTAAAGTCTATCATGTTACTTTTTCAAAAGTAGCTATATTAATAGTTGTTAGTGTTATTATCAAAAAATATAATGTGTTACAAATCATAGCATTAATTAATTAATTAATCTCTCACCATTGGCCAGGTTTGCAAAAGCTGGTAGAAACCAATAATTCTAGAACTGTTTTAATCTTGGCAGGCATGCTTTTAATTTTTCTTATCTGTAGGTATTTGCTGGAGGTTGTCAAATTAAGGATGTTGAAGCATCCTTAAATATGAATACCGTTGACTCTCCACATTTGAGGGTTTGACTTTTCTGGATTTGATCAGGCCCGGATCAGGCCCTTTTGCCGCCCAAGGCCAAAGGGTCTGCCTCCGCCTCTCCCTGCCCCGGCTCCGCCTCTCCCCACCCCTCCCTGCCCCCGGCTCCGCCCCACTCCGCCCCCGGCTCCTCGCCGGCGCGAGGAGGAAGAGGAAGGAAAGCCCCACCCCCAGAGCCGATGCGGGGCGGCGGGGCCTCCCCACGGCTGCTCCTCCCTCCCTCCCTCCCTCCTAAAGCCACCATGCGGCTGAAATCGCCCTTTTCAGGCCGGCTTTAGGAGGGAGGGAGGATCAGCTCTGAGCCAGCGAGGAGCCGGGGAGGGAGTCAGGGGCGGAGTCAGGGGCAGAGCTGATCCTCCCTCCCTCCTAAAGCAGAGCCGAGGGGAGCAGAGCAAGGGGGGGGGGCAGTGTGGATGGCACATGTACCCTTTTAAAAAATAATATTTTTCGATTTTTTCCCGATTTTTTTATTTAAAAAATTGGGGTCTGGATCTGCTGCCCCCCCCAAAAGTGCCGTCCGAGGCCATGGCCTAGGGTGGCCTTATGGGTAATCCGGGCCTGGATTTGATTATGTGATTCTGTGATCATCTCAGCAGAAGAGGTATAATATTGTGACTGGTGAAGCCCAAAATATATTCCCTTTATTGTAATATCACTATCAGGCCAAGTCAAAGTGTAGGCCTGTGCATGGAACCATTTTAGATGTTTCTCTTCAGCCAATCTGGCTTCTAAGGCTTGGTCAAGTGGCCATAATGGCAAGGGCCCAGCTATCATGTTTTTTCGTCCATTACGGGACCATGTGGCAGCCGATCATGGCTCCTCCTCCCCTATTCAGCATCATGCAGGCATGCAAAGTGGCCGACGCATGCTGCTTGCATGGGGTTTTCCTGTGAGCCCTGCCTGTTGGGCCAATTGGAATAGAGGAATGCCAGGATATGTCTTATGCAAACTGTGTCTGCTTCCTTAATCCCGGAGTTGAAACCCAGGCTCCCTTGAAAGGGAAAAAAATGAAAGTATCCAAGGAAGGGTGTTGCTGAAACCTAGGTTTTCTTCAAGGGAAAAAAAGGAAAGGATCCCAGGAACAGAAAGAGGAGCCTCGTAAATTCCCCATTGCCGCCAATGGGCCAGATCTAGCTGCATTTTTTGACTGCAGACCTAAAATGGCTATCCAGCTACCCATCTGTTTTTGGAAGGTGCATGTAAACAGATATGGTCTACCAGAATCCAGCCAGCAGAAATGGATCAAGTTTCAGTCAAAATGCACAAGCCTATAAAAGTGAACTCTTTCAAAGGTCTTGACTTGGCTTGATAGTTGCAGTTTGCCAATATAATCCACCTGCGCACACAATATAGTTAATATTGGATATATTTTGTTTTTGTTCTAGTTCATGACAAAAAATCCAAATAAGCGACTTGGCTGTGTAGCTTCCCAGAATGGCGAAGATGCCATTAAGCAACACCCATTCTTTAAGGAGATCGACTGGGTTCTTCTAGAACAAAGGAAAATCAAGCCACCCTTCAAACCTCGGATTGTAAGTAGTGATTTGAGTTCGTACAAGAGAAAGTGGTTGATAGTGTGTAGCATACCCGCTTTTGATTTCACTTATGCTATTCAGAGTGCAATATCGCAAAAAGCTCATATGGTGGAATATGCCCTGTGCTAAATATAACCAAGGGTTTGGTTTCTTCAGAGGTAAGTGTCATGTTAGTGAATGATGCAGTGAATTGGGGGGGGGATTCATTTCTCCTACTAACTCATTGAAAAAGTGGGTCCACACATTAAATCTCTTAGAAGATACCTGTTCTCAGCTAAATTTTTATCATGAACTGATTAGGAAACTTATCAGTTCATGATAAGTTTCATCACTATACTCAAGGGTAAGATAATCATATTTTGACTATCTTCTACTGTATTATGCTGAACATATGAATTTACCATATGTTTCCATGGTATCCCTGATCAAAACATATCCGTACTGGAATGGACATTCACTCCAAATCTATACTGCAACAGTCTCTACACCAGGGACACTTTGATCTGTGGTATTTACAAAAATAACAAAGCGAAAAGACTTCACTTGAGAGACATGCCAGTGGGATTTGCCAGTTCAGGGATATTTCAATCCTTTTTATAGCCAATGTCACAAAACAGTCATCTCCTTTTCTTTTTCTTTTTCTCACCAATCACATTGTGTTGGCTTAGTGAGTGATTGGCTGGGGCTAAGGATATTTCTAGCAGCTTTGCTTTTGACTAGAAATATAGTCTTACAATTCAGTTAATTTTGGTAGCACTTGAGAGTTTGTGGAGACTACTGTAGCCCCCATATTTCCATAGGTGATTCCTGAGCACAAGAATTTCCTTGGTACACATTTCTGCATTATATCATTTAAAATAAATATATGCCTTAAGAAGCTTCAAGCTTCCTTGGACATAGTTCCTTCTTATGCTTTTACCCAACTGCCTGAGCAGTGTTATAATAGTGTATACATGTGTGTGTATACACACATATGCACATGCATATACAATCGATGGAGATTCTCAATAGTTCCAACAACTTGTTTCTAATGCCATGGAAACATAACCTCAGAGGGTTGACTTTTCAATTGATAGCTTGCTAGTACTTCTCCTGGATACTAGTAGACTCTACAGTGGACAAATGTATGGTCTGTTGAGTATACATTAATGCTCAGCAACAACATAAGATTATGCATTTTTATCACTTTTCCAAAGAAATATATTATGAAAATGGCAGATTTGACCTGAGAACATTCAAGGTTTTTAAAAAATTGTTCCAAGGATTCCAAACCTTAGAAAAGATTTATACACATTATGTCCATAGAATAGCAAGGTATATCTTGGATAGTGAGCCATTCAGATTAACTACTGCAAATGGGTCTTTTTCGTATGCCCCAGAATCAATCTGATGTGCAACTGAAAGTGTACATCAGTTGAAAGCCAAAATGTATCAGTTGATAAAAGAGCAGGACATCCTGTCTTGAATTTTCCTCATTAATATGTATTATTTAAACCCAGTTTGTAGTCCTAACTATCTCACATTTGATCCAGTTCTGTTATTGATGTCATTTACTGTACATCCCCTCTTTGTTCTCTTCTAACACTCTTCTATCACAATTTGAAGTCCTTCAGTTCAAAAACACGCAAGATTTCAAAACAGAGTTCCAATGAATTTATTTGTATTTCCCTTTAATCATTATCCATCTTTTCCCCATGCATATTATGATTACATATGTTTGTTGGCTCTTATCCATGCAGTCTTTCATTTACCCTCTTGAATGGTTTCTCATTCTTCTTCTTACAAATAATAACAGTCAATGATTGCACCAACTTCACCCCTTCCAGTGAAAGATAGAAGAGTTGCTCAAAACTTGATATATTGGGCTTCTTTAAGATTTTGTTTCTACTTGTGGTAGTTAAAATACATTGCATGTCAGAATAGCAATCTGTGATGGCAGAAGCCAGATAGTCATTTGCCCACATTAGACTTATATATTCAATATAAAGTCATAGCATCCACACTTCTAATTAGATCTTCCAATTGAGGTAGCAGCTTGCAGCCAATAGGACTTGTCCAGGAATTAAACCCTAAGATTTTGTGACAACAGATAGAAAAAAGGAGTGGGTTTTTGGGAAGAGGTGGAGATGACACATCACCCAAGACATGTGACAAACACGATCTCTAGGCATCTCTCAAAGGTGAACAAGGAGTCAGGGTTCAGGACTAGTCCAAGAGCAAAGAATGCACAAAAATCTAAACAAAAGCCAGGAAGACCTTAATGCTCAGGCAAGATCCCAAGCAAAACAGGAAGTCTTTTATACTCCTTCCTGTCCAAGAGAAGACAGCAGATTATCACAACCAAAGAATAAGCCACCATCACAGAAAGGTATATTAAACTGTATAACTATTAGCTCATCACATAGGTCAGCTTTGCACAGAAATGAAGGTTTCCATTGAAGCCCCAGGAAGTTTATTTGCAGATAGAATCATAGAATCATAGAGTTGGAAGAGATCACAAGGGTCACCCAATCCAACCCTTTTTACAAAAAAACCCCCCATGTGCCATGGGTGTTGTGTCTTTACTGAGAAATTCGGACTTCAGTTGTAGCAAAATAACTACAATTTTGAAAAGCCACCATATGTAAATAATGAAAGCCTTCTGTTACACCAAATAACCATCCTCAGAGAAAGCTACCCATCTATACCTTTGCTTGAGGCTCTAGTCTTGCTTTTTCTAAGCAGTTAGCAGAGGCAATAGATAACTCTTTGTCTCATATGCAGTTGTACTAATAAATATCACTTCATCCACAATCACAGCAAAATCTTCCATGGTCATTCAAGGGGCCCATTGTAACTCTATCAGACTAAGTTTTCTGAACTGGTCTCATTCCAGTTGGAAGGCAAAATAACTTCCAAGTACACTCAGTCACAAACCACTCAAATTCTAGTCTATGTCAGCTTCTCATATTCATAAGCCTCTTCCCTTCCATTTTCAAATGGATCTCCAACTTTTGAAATTAAAAACTATGTGAAAAAGTACATTTCAGTCATTTGTTTTTAACACATTTTATTCTATAATCTCATTTTAGCATGTTTTGAGCTCTGGACCATATTACTACATTTGTGGAAATAGAATTGGAAGGCTTAGGAAATGTGATTCGGATCATAATTAAATCCTGGAATTATCCCTATTGATATTTCTTACAGTCAAATCAGATGAATATAATGTACCTCCAGTGCTAGATCAGGGGAAATATACCAAAGGTACAAGGTGTTTGTAAAAATGGCTACGATCCAGCCGATTGAAGGTGAATCCCTCGAAGACGGAGATCTTATGGCTGGGCCATCGGGGTGGGGGGAAGTGCCAGTTGCCTACACTGGATGGCGAGGCTCTATGCCCGTCATCGCTAGTAAAGAGCTTGGGAGTCCAATTGGATCCACTGCTATCCATGGAGACTCAGGTCTCCACGGCCTGCAAAGTCGCATTTTTCCATCTGCGCCAGGCTAGGCGGCTGGCACCCTACCTCTCCGTGAACGACCTGGCCACGGTGATCCAGGCGACAATCATCTCGAGACTGGATTACTGTAATGCCCTTTACATCGGCCTACCCTTGGGGATGATTCGGAAGCTTAAGTTAGTGCAGAATGGCGCGGTACGCCTTCTCGCTGGGGCACCGGCGAGATGCCATATTACACCAATATTGACAAAGAGCATTCTCGGTGGTGGCACCAACCTTATGGAATGCCCTACCTGAGGAAGTCAGAGGTATCAGGGAACTGTCCTCTTTTCGCCGAGCCTGCAAGACGGCTCTTTTTCACCTGGCTTTTCCAGTTGAGTAACTGTTATGCTTTCTATGTAGTTTAGCTTACTTTTAGAATTATTTTAGCGCTGGAATGTTTTAGATTAAATCATTGCTTATCTGCTTTTACACCGTTGTTCTATAATGTCAGTTCTACACATGTTTTTTACCTGTTGTAAACCGCTCCGAGCTTCTAGAGGGAGCGGTCTAGAAGCCGAAAGAATAAATAAATAAATAAAAGGACCAAATCCACAAGGTGTTTGTAAAATGTTACAGTTGCACAACCCAAGAACTCAACACAATTTACATTTATTCTGTGTCAAACTGTGTCCCTCTAGTTATTGCTGGACTGCAAATCCCAGTTTGCTCACAATTAACTCCCCTAATTAAAGCTGTTGGGACTTGTAATATAAAGGATCTGTAGGGTCACATGATTCCTAGTTCTGTTTTAGGAGGAGGCTTAGGGGTCAAACTAGGCAAAACATGTATCATAACAACCCCTACATCTAAGTAGTGAAAGATGTAATTGCAAGTGATTTTCTTTAGCTTGTTTGCCATTTTGTGGTTGGTCATGGGAAGATAAAGATTTGTAAGGCTGATTACTGAGGCATTTAATCTCTCAGGAAGTTGCATTACAGAAGAAAAGAAAAAAATCCTAGCAAATATGCATTCTTGATCATAGTTAGATTGAACCTAACTTCTCTATCATTCCTGTTTATAGAAGTTGGGCACAGTGCTCAAATTGCAGTTTGCAATGTAGTTGGACAGAGTCAAATTAATTGGGAAATAGGAGAATTGGTGGCAGGAGGTTTGTGGTCCTGACAGGATGAAATAACTGGATCGTATACTAAGTTCAAACACAACATTTGGGGAGCACCTCTCTCTGGTTGTGATATTGGTGGGCTTGACCTACAGTGAAACAAATCCCAAGGAAACATGCAAAATACTACTTCTCTAAGGTCCTTCAGTTCGCCTTTTGCCTCACCCGTAATTAACGAGGGCCATTTTGCTAATCACCTATATGAGTACATCATATCTCTCTGGCTGATATGATCTCCTTATCATGCAAGCACTGATTCTAATGTTAGACAGAAAGAACTAACAACTCAGCTCCATATCCAGGAAGATACAATGTCAGATGCGCTCCAGCCAGTTAGTAAGGTCTGATTGAAAGCAGTGTGTAGCTTATTCAAGCAAGGTGGGTCCAAAAGAACTTGTGAGAGTCACATTGCATTCTACATGGAACTCCTTTCCATGGATGGAACAGGGTGTGTCAGCCCTCAAAGCAGGCACCTACAGTGTTCATACTACAATTATATCGGATTATGGTTCAATTTCGAATGACATGCCAACATCCTATCAGATCCTGAAATTTGGTGAAACATTAGAGTTCCCTGGGTGAGAATCCTAAATGCCCTTCCCTGAACAAATATTTTCTATAGCAAATCCAATCTGAACTCTACCTGAAAGCCAAAATTAAACTGCCGTACTTTGGACATATCATGAACAGAAATGAATCATTAGAAAAGGCAATAATATTTGGCAAGGTAGAGGGCAATAGGAAAAGTGGAAGATGCATTGCAAATGGGCAGACTGTATCAAGAATGCCACATCTTTGAGTCTGCAGGAGCTGAACAGTTGATGAAAGGGTAACTTGAAGGTCTCTCATTCATAGTGTTGCCATAAATTGAAGTCTACTTGATGGGAGTTCACCAAAAAAAAAACCCCCACAAATCCCATGGTTCCATAAGATGTTGTCATGGCCAATAAAGTGGGATCATACCCAAGTAGTTCTGTTGTGTGAAAGGGCCCAAGCTCTGCTCCGCTGAGGGAAGCACGGGGCAAAGGCTGAAGTATTGCATGGGGAAAGAGGCTTGTAGATCACTTTTGGACCAATACCAGGCCTAATTGCCCCCACCCACACAACCCCCAAAATTAAATATGAAAACTGTCCAGATATTTTGAAGCCATTATAAGAAATGGAAACTATGCATATTCAACATTTCCTAGTTTGGGGTGGTATCTTTAATAGCATTCTTTCTAAGGATTTCTAAAACAGGGATTATTATCATTAATACCAACAGCACAAGGGCAATGTATTCTACCTGTTATGAATTATTATTTACATTTATTTACAGTATTTCTACCCCGCCCTTCTCAACCTCCCTGGGGGGGGGGGGGGACTCAGGGCGGCTTACAAGGCAGGAATTAGATGCCGGCAACAATACACAATGTAAAACCACAAATACAAACAAAGTTAAAAACATCAACAGTCAAATTAAATTAAAATTCCATCTATATCAAGTCCACATCCAATCAATAGCGGTAAGCCGTATTCTCATGTCCGTCATCATATTCGATACAAAACAAGGGGGTGCTTATCAATAGCTGGGAACAACAATGTATCAGCAAGAATGAAAGCTCGCATGTAATGAACCCTCACAGAATGAGTAAGAACTCACAGAAGATATTAATCTGATACAATCAATATAACTGTATTAGCATACATAAAATAGCAGTCAATACATATGGAAATACATGGGTATTCAGAACAGTAATGTGGGCGAAAGCACTCCCTCCCTCTCTCACATCAACAAAATATATCATCACATAACATCACAAAGCAATTACAAAATTACAGCTTGTGTGAACAGAGTACTAGGCAAACCTCCGTGAATCTTAGGAGGCAGTCCAGGAGAGGAAAAGATGCAGGGGAGGGGGTTCGCCGTAGAGCCGGGCGGTGAGGAAAAGCCGCGGCAGGGAGCCAGCCGAGGATAGGTGCTGCGTTCCAAACAAGGAGGGGCGTAGCTGTGCGGCGTGAGCGGAGTTGAAGCCAGAAAGCAAATGGCGATTT
>JARBWK010000003.1:38340989-38520096 GCA_030556195.1 Anolis apletophallus | reverse complement strand
CCGCCCAGCTCTACGGCGAACCCCTCCCTGCATCTTTTCCTCTCCTGGACTGCCTCCTAAGATTCACGGAGGTTTGCCTAGTACTCTGTTCACACAAGCTGTAATTTTGTAATTGCTTTGTGATGTTATGTGATGATATATTTTGTTGATGATTAGAGAGGAGGGAGTGCATTCGCCCACAAAACTGTTCTGAATACCCATGTATTTCCATATGTATTGACTGCTATTTTATGTATGCTAATACAGTTATATTGATTGTATCAGATTAATATCTTCTGTGAGTTCTTACTCATTCTGTGAGGGTTCATTACATGCGAGCTTGCTCATTCTTGCTGATACATTGTTGTTCCCCGTCATCATATTCGTTCATTCCAAGTAAAGTGCTGCAATAAATTACTGTGCAAAGGCCTGTGTGATGAGGTGGTTATTTGTGTTATATTAAGTGGTCACGTTATGGACAGACCACAAAGGGTTGGCTGTGATAATGGAGGCAGTTCCCTCCTGGGGGAATGTGTTGCCATGGTGATGGTGGGCGGAGCCAACCAGAAGGCTAGCTCGGAATTCTTAGAGAGAGTCAGTGGGTGCCTGGCTGTCAAGCCAGAAGGTTCGGTTAGATTCTGCTCTGAAGAGAGGAGTAGGAATCACATTATTGAAACTGCAGAGAGAGCAGTTAGAGTTTTCCTGTCAGCGACGCGAGAGTGTAGCTGCGGCTGGGGCATCTGTTTCGAGCTGTAGGGAGACAGTTCTGGAGGGCTGAGCTTGCGAGCCAGTCTGTTTGTATAAAGCCTGAGGGCTAGATAGAGGCAAGGTGCCTTTAGAAGGCAAAAGTGCCTGTATGTTTGAGATTGCTAGACGCTGGTCTAAGTAATAGCAATAGTTAAACATTGCAACTGTGTATTAGTTACAAATAGAACATTTGTAACCTTTTTAAGTCGTGCCTCTTCGGAAGAGTTATATTAAGTATCAAACCAAGTTTTGTGCCCAGTTGTGTGAAATAAACTATTTAAGTTTTGATTCAAAACTCTCTCCCGTGACTTCAGTTGGATTACCAGTCTCCTCACCACTCTTTACAAGTCAATGGTCAAGCCTAAATAAATTAATGGTGGCAGCGAAATAAAAGTAAACGTCGAATCTCCCACAGCCTGGTCCCACAACCACAATTTTACTTTCTTCCTGAAAGCTAGGAGGGATGGGGTCGATTGTATTTCACTTGGAAGCACATTCCACAGGCGAGGGGCCACAGCCGAGAAGGCTCTGTCTCTCGTCCCCACCAGCCACAATTGAGATGTTGGCGGAAGCGAGAGCAGGGCTTCCCCGGATGATCTTAAATTACAAGGTGGGATGTAGAGGCAGATGCGTTCAGACAAGTAAGCTGGGCCAGAACTGTTTAGAGCTTTAAAGGTCAAAACCAGCACTTTGAATTGAGCTCAGAAGTGGACAGGCAGCCAGTGGAGCTGACACAGCAGAGGGGTGGCATGCTACTTGTATGTAGCTCCAGTTAGTAATCTGGCTGCTGCCCACTGGACTAGTTGAAATTTCCAAACCATCTTCAAAGGCAGCCCCACGTAGAGTGCGTTGCAGTAATCTATTCAAGATGTCCTATATGTGTTTGTCAAATCCACATAAACCCTTATATTGCAATTCCAGGCAGGCAGAAAAATCAGAAAATATATGAAGCCCCAGGTAAACTGCAGGACTCCGGTGTGATTGTTGCCTTGCATATGCCTGTGTGGTTATTGTTTGATTCCTAATTCCAGGCTTAGTTTTTTATCCTCTGAATGAAACCATAGTTAGTTACTATAGTCCATCAACACTCCAGGCTTAAACATAATTACTGTAGTCCATCAACACCCCAAGGGGTTCAATCTACCATCCTAGGATTAAATTGTGCTTGTCCACCCCACCCCCAACTTCTCAGATCACAGGATGCTGATGCCATAGTTATGGCTGCAATTGCTGAATTCAAAATTGTTATATGTGTATTTTGTTTACATCTGTCCGTGCAGTATTCTTGCTCCTTATAAATATTGTTTTAATTATGCCAGCAACATCTTAGATTTTTCAGTGTTGTGCTGCAGCAAAATTTCTCATTTCAATAGCCCCTTTGATAAAAGAAAAAGACTAGAAATAACCAATCCTCATACCTACCAAATGAGGGGAGAAACCTAACCACAATTTTCCAAAGTCTTCCTTTGCTAATGTTTTTGAAAACTGCAGAGACAGACATTTCTGCACACAACACCATACATTGCATAAAATCTGTGATTAATTTATTATTTAATATAAGAAGAAAATGGTGACAACACTATTAACACACACATTTAAAGCTGTTTGAAAGCACTTTCAGTGTGTAGCATTTGCATGTTGCAAACATGTTGCAGTGCACTTTAAGGGCTTTAAAACAAGATACACAAATTTGGGGGATATTCCAAAATAGATCCCCTAAGGTACACCAGCATAATTATAGTGCAGTGGTTCCCAACCTGTGGTGTGTGGACCACCAGAGGTTCGCAAGAACTAAAATATGGTCCGAGAGCCCACTGTTACTACACCATTTCAAAGAGAGTCTTGCAAAACCCTCTTCTAGTGGGTTTTCTGTGGATAAGCAGATGGCAACTACTGGATGGCATATGTTCTGTATCAGAAATTAGAGCTGATGTGGTCTATCCAGTGCAATTTCTGAATCAACACCCCAAATAACCAAACCCAATCTAAAGTTGGCCAAAACCTGATTTGTAGCACTTTTGGTTCTAATGTTGGAGAGTGGTCCTTGGTCAAGTGGCCCTGGTCAATAAAAGATTGGGAACCACTGCTCTAATGTAAACCCCATTGCACAGTGATGTGAATTACTATACAGATAGTCAAGCATTCTGCTGATTCGCAAATATTAATTCTGTCAGGGGAAGTTAGGGGGGAAAATCTTTTTGTGGCTGCCAAGCTGCAGGCATGGTGGATCTTGAAACTGGTTTGATGGCAGCTTTTCTGGTGCATGTAAGCACCATCCAGCCCCGAACCAGTTCTAGAGCTTACAATGTAATCGCTGAACCAGCCTCCCTCTATGCCAGTTTTACTCCCAATTAAGTAGTCAATGTATTTGTGCCCTTAGATTCAGGGTGACAGTTTCCAATAGTTTGCATTGAACAGTTGTTTTGTGCAGACAAAAATAAATATTCCATTTACCTGATCATATTCTGAGGTTGTAGCCCAAGTGCCACCAACCACATAAGAGGAAGGTGTTGGCAGGCTCTGGGAAACCACAATGTTTGCCAAAATCTAAAAACACCATTAAAAAAGAAGACCTTAAGGGACCTTAAGGAAACACATAACCACCAAAACCCAATGAGGATTGTATGTGCTCAATGGGGTAGGGAAAATGGGTCAGCAAGTGTGAATGAAATGGAGTGGGTTGAGGTCTAAAACAACAATTACTGCACAATGCCACGTTTTGTTACAGTCCCACTTGTATAAATCTTTTTTAAAACAACAGAACGGTAAAGTTACAGTAGAAAACAGATTGCAAAAAAATGTGACTGGAATCCTTAAAGAGGGACCTTCCTTCTGGATGCAACATTTTAAACAGAAAGATCCTAGTAGAAATTTGCTCTGTGTGTTTTCACTTTTTAATCACCTTGAACACATTATGTGCCAAAAGAGATGTGCTTTTTAACTAGGGTTTTCCTCCCCTTGTTCTGCTCAGTTGCAGTCATAATGTCGCGTATGCAGTTTCTCACCAAACCTGTCCTAGGCAAAGGATTATGTCTTTGAAGTTTGAGTGGCAAATAAAATAACTCAAATCCCTTCTTAAAATGCAATGTCCTTCAGTAACAGAAATGGGAATACTAGAAAGGACCGGCCAAGTAAATTTCTTTTTGTGTGAATGTTCTCTCTTTTCAAGTTTGCTTCAGTGTGAATGTCCCTCTTTAAGGTAAGGTCTACAGTGTGGGGGAAAATGTTCAGGTAGGTCCATTTTTTAGGCCTAATATACAAATGTGAGGTGTCCTCCCCTCCCCCCAGTCTCATATATTTCCATTCAGTCATTGGGATGCATGGCAAATGGCATATAGCAAGCGGCGGGAGCACAAAGGGAGGGGCTGAGCTGCATGCATTTGCATGGAATGTATTTTGCTCAGAGCAACTTGGAGCAGTGGAATTGACCCATAAACCATTGTAAAACACTATTTCATGGATTCCCTCAAGTTCCTTTTGTACCCTTATGGACTCTAAGATCAGGATGTTTACTTTGGTGGTTGGATTGAGGTATAGAAGAAGTAAATGTTCTGACTGGCCTGCACCTAGCTTGGACCCACTAATATAATAATGATAATGAACGTAAAGGCTTAGTGCAGAATCTCCAAGCAATATAAACTTGTATTTGGTCATGGCTGCAAGAATGAATGATTTCAAAGTTTCTCTCCCCATTGGACAATATTACAATACTTTTTATGCACTTTTTCAATGAATTTTGTATTTGGAGACATTTTTCGTGAAAATTTCATTTGCATACAATCATGTTTGTGCAAAGCATGTTCTTGTGCAAAACAAAGAAATATTTTCCACATACAGTATTGGGGGGGATCTGTGTGCTCCCTTAATTATTTACTATATTAATGGTTTTTTCAACAAGAAAAGTCATAGATTGCCAAAATCATTGAAAAATGAGCAACCGCCTCTCCCTTGTCAAGATGTGTCAAAACATCCTTTCTCATCACAGATGGGAAAGTTTCCAAGTATTACATTATATGCCTAATATCCACCATATTTTGTGTCAAGCTTTAGTATTATGCTTACCTTAAGAAATAAATAGATTTAACCCCTAATGGCACCTAATAGCCCTCTAAACCTCCATGTGCTGAGGAGACGGATACTGTGTCTCTATAAGAATCTGTCTTTCAAATGTCCCTTCTTCTAATCAACTTTTTCTGAAAGTTAATAATTACAGTGTTAAAAGGATGTGCTCAACTGACAGACCTCCACTAAAAATCGTCTTCCCCTGAGTTTCTATACATGTCCCTGGTCTTGATATGACAAACATACCCCGATCACTGGCTATAGGAGAAACACTGTGGATACTTGACCTGAGTAAAGGTTGAAATAGAGAGAGAACCCTATTGAAACAAAACCTCACAATTATTCAAACAGAAACAGCAGTTCTTCACATGTTTCTAGTAGTATTTAAGAACCTCATCCCATGGATTCAGAGCACCATTTTCATGTGCTTCGGAAACTAAGTCCCACGGGAATCCCACAGAGGCCATCACATGGCATAAGGGTACTTCCAGTGGGACTCTGTGGGACTCAGTTTCCACAGTGCATGGAAATAGAGCCCAGAATGCATTTTGAGGAGTCAGGTACTACCCAACTCCAAAAGTGGGGAAAGCGGGGGAAAGACGAACCTTGATGAGGAAAGGATATGGGGTGGTTCCCTTTGCTTTCCCCCTGCTTATGGAATGAGGTCCTAAGTGAAGTCCATCAACCATTTATTGAACTTCATCTTCACTTGTAAATGGAATTGCATTACTATTCTGCTTCTGAAGACAGGTGTACCATTAAACTTAAATTCTCCTCCTTCATCCTCCACAGTCTACCTGGGATTACCATTATGTGAGGGGCAGGAGAGATAAATGCATTAGCTCTACATTCTCTTGCCTTTCTGCATTCACCATATATGAGAGCTGAAAGTATGCACTGCAAAATAAATCCTACAAGTGACTCGACCCACATAGTGCACGTTTTATCAAATTGCCTGTTGACTTAAGGCAACACTGTGAATTTCACAGAGATTTCTTAAGGCAGGAATATTCAAAGATAGTTCTGTCAGTTCCCGCCTCTGAAATATAGCTTACAGCACCTGTTATAGATGGTGCTCTCCCATACAAGTTACAAACAGGGCTGGCCATGCTTAGCTTCCAAGACAGGATACCCTGCTTCATTTAGAACTCTGGTCTTTCTGTATATGGTAGGAGTTGCCTGTCCAATACATTGAGGGTGATAAGAATGCAACAGAAGTTATGGGACCAGTGGTCATGTCCTTATTCACAACTGGGTAGATCAAGGTTTGCTGGGCAAGTCAAAACCAATCCTACCATTCCTCAGAGTGAAATGATCCCTGAAGGCCACAAGTGACAGGCATAGGTGGGAAAGGCAACAGCAACATCCTGGTTGTATCTCCATATTGGAAGTCACTGTTGTATGCGCCATGTGGCTTTCTCAGTTAGCCAGACACTCATGATCTTCTAACCAATGTTGGAAATAAGATTAAATTGCTCCGCTACTTATCTTTGTAAGTGGAGTTGGAGGGAGGAAATCATCTTCTTTGGGCAGCAAGATATTGTGGGCCAATTATGGACCAATTTAGATTGAAGATTTTATTCAGTTTTAATTAACATTTCATTCATGTACTAAATGTTTCAGGATCACTGGATTAGAGTAGCTTTGAACTTAGCCAGCTATTCAGTCACTGGATCAAATATTGATTCTCTGGAGAAATCATTTTCTAGAACAAACATCTCTGAACCTGAAACTGCCTTGTGACGCAAATATATGGAAAAAATAGTCTTATTCAAGTGGACAAAAAAAAGAATTAAAGCGAATATGTATGGAATGTGAATACCCAACTCCTTGCCTCTTTCATCATCCCTTTCCATATTTGGAGACCAACAGTATAGAGTCACTCCATATGAATAGGAATACTGATTTTTCAGGTTTTAAGATTCCATTAACTCCTCTGTGCACAGGAGAAACAGTGGAAGGAGGAGTTAAGATAGTTTCCGTGCCTGGGCTAAGGTGACTGTTGAAACTACAACTTGTAGACTGACATGCTTTTTTATTTGCTTCAGTCAAGTTAGCAGAATGCTTCATCTCAGGGCAACCAAGAAACTAGACTGTGGACAGAAACCCTGCATAGGAATTATACACAAGCATTCCACAGAAAATGATGAGAATAACGTTTCATTCCTTGGTGTTTGGGCATCCATTTGCTCAGTGAAAAAGTGCCTATTAATATTGGCCTAATAATCCCATTTTAGGAACCAGCAACTCACAAAAAATATATTGTGAGAATAGAAATTCTGAACAGAAGATTACTAAATAATTGCTTTATAAAAAGATAAACAGTTTCTTTATGATGTTTCAATTATAGCTGTGACTGTAATCAACAGATTGCTTACCTGAAATGCTTATTTGGGTCTTAAGGAAACTCTAGGTAGCCACAAAGTCATTCAGCTCATGGTTTATGGTGTAGTAATGACTGAGAGGCAGGAAGATAATAATGAAAAGTATGAATCATTCCTTTTTTGTAAACTTACTCGTTCATTGTAAGATACATAAGATAACTTACCTCAGGAAACTAAAATGAAGACCAGGAGAAACAGCATATTTCAACTCCAGTTTCAACATCTGTCAGTCAAAATGACATTTTCCGCAGAGAACCAGCAGGTGTACTATTTAAATGTAGAAAAGGTAGGAATTTTGTTGAATTGTAGCTTCCAACAGGCCTAGACAGAATAGTTAATAGTGAGGAATACTGGGAGTTACAGACCAAGAATATTTGCAGGGTTGTTTCTACCTTGTGTAGAAAGAGATGGTTAGGTAAGCAGTTTGCATCATGCAGCTCCATCAAGGAAACCGACACATTCTCATCCACAGTTCATAGACTATCATTTTAAATATCTGAAACCCTATTGGTGAGAATGTTTTAGGTGAGGTGAAGGTTTTTATTTATTCTCCTAAAGACTATTGTTTGGGCCCTGCTTTACCCTTCTATGAACAGAAGGGCACCTTTCATTCATGAAAAGGAATTCAATCCTATAGAGGCCACTACTCGGGAAAGGTAGAGTTGCAAGTTCTCAGTGGGCATGTTTCATCTATTATATAAATGGGTTCACGTCATGTGATGTATACCTCAAACAAAGAAACCATACAACGCAGAAACACAATACTTGCCAACAGAAATAGGCCTCAAGCAAGGTACGTTTGTAGCAAAGAAACTTTCCCCCCCCAAAACCTAAAAGGCCCCCAAAACAACGAATAAAAATAAAACTACATTTACCAGCATCCTCCGGGGCAGCCAAAGACTCACCCAGCCTCTACATTCTGAACAACATGATTGGCTGCCAATAAGGGCGGATTTGCATAACTGCTGTAATGGCCAGCCAACATGAAAATTCCGATCCATAATAAACTGCCAAAACAGAATAAGGAAAAGGCCTGAGCCAATCCCCAACACAAACACCCAAATCACTTCCAACCGAAAATTTACAACCCAAAAAATCACAGACCACGCCCAAAATTGACAGTAAGGCTTCATTAACTTGATTTCCCTAACTAGCCCTCACTTACTGGGAAGCTGTTTACGCTCTAAATTGACAGTAAGACTTCATTAACTTGATTTCCCTAACTAGCCCTCACTTACTGGGAAGCTGTTTATGCTCTGAATTGACAGTAAGACTTCATTAACTTGATTCTCCCAACTAGGCCTCAGCTCATTGGACATTGTGTATGGCCTGAATTGACAGTAAGGCTTCATTAACTTGCTGTTCCTAACTAGGCCTCAGCTCATGGGACATTGTGTATGGCCTGAATTTACAGTAACCTACCTTGGCACACAGAGCCCCGACCATGCATGATGGGACTTGAAGTACCACCATGGAAAACGGGATTTGTAGTACTTCAAAACCCATCATTCCCCACAGACCACTGTGGCCCAGAACCAAGACCAATAAAGACCCAACTTGGCACACCATGCCCCCCATGACCCACACTCCATCCAACTGCAGTTTAGAGGAGGGCACACCGTGGATGATTGAACTTTCTCGCATCTCCTAAAAAGGGCACAGTAACGCGTGCCGGGTACAGCTAGTATCATTCTAAAGCAGTGGTTCTCAACTTGTGGGTCCCCAGATGTTTTGGCTTTCAACTCCCAGAAATCCTAACAGCTGGTAAACTGGCTGGGATTCCTGGAAGTTGTAGGCCAAAACACCTGCAGAACCACTGTTCTAAAGTATCCTAGTCCAGTCTGATCAGATGGCCCTTTCTGATTTGAGTAATATGTTCTCTCTATCTCTAAGTCCTTTGGTGTGAATTTATGGTCAATTTCTGCCAGAAGTTGACCATAGAATCACACTGAAGGACCTGGAGATTCCAAGAGAGGTCTTCTCTCAGGTAAAAAAGGCATTTAATTATGGTTTTTCCTCTTATGATGTTGCCCTTCGTCCCTAACCACCATGAATGTAGAGGGTTAACTTTGCAGAAATGTGAAGTATTCTTCTACAGTAATGTCCGAGTCTATTTCTGTTGTGCCTCTCTGTCTTCTCCATTTCTTCAAGCCTTAGTGGGGTATTATAGCCAAAAAACTGAGAGGAGGAATTAAATAGATTTCCTAAAGTGAAAATGTACAGTTTCAACTGGGAAAGAATCTGGGAAGGCCCCTTTCCTTTAGAAACTTCATTGGGGAAAGGCATTGATTCTTCCCTCAACTCTGTCATATACAAAACCCATCATGTTACATACTGAGAAAACCATTCTTTTATTTTGACAGCCTAAGAAATACATCAAAATGCTATAACTCTAAGGTGGATGCTGGATTTCTAATGTCTGACCTTTTTATCACCTTTAAGTTTAAATAAAAAGAGCAGGAAATAATAAAAAATTATTTAAAATTGATATTTCGGAAGGTTAGCTTCATATCACTGAGTGTCATAATGATTTTCAGATTACAAATCTGGAATATCCCATATAAATTTTCAGATCCAGAAGATCCCACCTTTTTCTTGTCACTCATTCACGCTCATCAGAAAAGTAGTAAATTCCTACCTTTGCAAACAACCAGAAAAGCAAGACATACACGAGAGTAAGATTGAGTAATACATGGATATATACACTAACAGGATGCAAGCTACAGTAAATATATCAGTTCAGTGGAATACACCTTTTTATGTGTGCAAACACCCCGTTTTCTCTTTTACACACACACACATATACAAAAGTTCATATGAATATGCAAATATATATAAAATACACAAAGCATGCTCCCTTAAGTCTTTTTGTTATTTGCCTCCATGTCTTTATTTATTTTTAAATCTCAGTAATGCTTCTCTCCCATCACTTGCTTCACTTTCTTTTATTTATTTCTTTCTTTTTTGGAGGGGTGGTCCAGTTCCCTTTGTCCCTTATTGTGGCCTGAATTTTTTTTCTCCAGTTGACATTCTGTGTGTTAAGGAGACAATTGACACTACTTCCTGGTGTAGCAAGCATCCAGATATTTAAAAGTAGAACTAATATACGCTATGTTGCCTTTTATTGTCCCCAGTAGGTCCAACAATGTTTTTTTCCCTTTTATCCCCCTCCCAACCATTTAGTTTCAATATCAAAAGTCAAACTGCAAATAGGTGGGACTAACTGTATTATATTGTTGTCTTGTATTGTACTTATGTCCTGCCCTTTTCTCAATATGGGAGCCAATATGGGAGCCAAGGCAGCTGACATTTTTAAAACAAGGTGTATCTAAAATAATATAATGATGCCAAAGTTATTTGTTCTTCTTTCTAAAAAGAATAACTTATCACACTGAGATGTCACTCACTTAAACCAATAAAAACTCATTTTTAAAAGATAATAAAAATATACTACACAGACATCTCACTGCAAAGCCCGTTAGTCAACCAAATGTTTGTTTAAAAAGTCTAACTTCTAATAGGAAGCAAGCAGAGAGTGGGCTAGTGTACGTCTCGGAAACTATGGTTGCATACCTGTAACCAGGTTTCTTCGAATGGTCGTCTGTGGAATCCACACTTATGTAGTTGCACCTGTGCAGCATTTCGGAGATCTCAAACAGCTGTTTGGACTTGGCTCTAGCCCCACCTATCCTCCCCTGAAGGTATATAGCCACACTGGGGCTAGGAGTCGTGTTCTCCGTTGCTGCAGCGGCTGAGGCACAGGCATGACAGAATGCGGGGAGGACGTGTGGGGCGTGTGGATTCCACAGACGACCATTCGAAGAAACCTGGTTACAAGTAAGCAACCATAGTTTGCTTCTTCATGGTCATCTGTGGAAACCACACTTATGTAGAATTGCAAGCTACTCACTGTAGCCGGTGGGCGTCATGACACCGCCGAGAAGAGGACTGCTCTTCCAAAGGTCGCTTGGCGCTTCAACAGCAGGTCCACCTTGTAGTGCGCGACAAACGTCAGTGGCGTCGCCCAGGTGGCAGCTCGGCAGACATCTTCCAGAAACACGCCCCAGCATGAGACTGTGGAAGCCGCAACAGCCCTGGTAGAATGGCCCTTCAGGCCCAGCGAAGGCTCCTCTCCCGCCATCTGGTAGGCCAAGGGGATGGTGGCGACCACTCACGCCGAGAACCTCTGAGTATCAGGCCGGTACTGCAAAAACAAGCGAAGGGTCTTCCTGACGTCCCTGGTCCTGTCCAAATAATAGGCCAGCACCTTGCGCACGCCCAACAGATGGAGGGTGTGCTCCAAGGGTGTAGCTGGCTCAGGAAAAAAAGAGAGAGAAAAGAAAAACAGCCAATAGTCCAAAGAGAAGGAGGAAAAGGCCTCCAAGACCCAAAACAAACCCCCAAAAAACAGCTTAGCACACCAGAGAAGTGTTCCAAACTCACACCTCTCTGGCCACACAAATGCTGAAACTCCTTGCTGCGGCGGAAAAAAATGGAACGTGGCTCCTAGCCCCACTGTGGCTATATACCCTCAGGGGAGAATAGGTGGGGCTAGAGCCAAGTCCAAATAGCTATTTGAGATCTCTGAAATGCTGCACCGGCGCAACTACATAAGTGTGGTTTCCACAGATGACCATGAAGAAGCAAGCAACCCTCTCCCATTTGTTGTCATTATCCACAATTATGTCAACTAATGGCAGCCATGAAAAAGAGACCTCCAAGTCACCATGTCACCAATAACATTGCTGTGGTTTTAGGATTTGATTGGGTCTACCATTCTCTAATGCAGTCTTCCTTTTTCCTATTGCCTTACTAAGCTTTATTATTTTTTCTAGGAAGATATATCTTCTCATGATATGGCAATGCCAACCCTTCCACCAATCTACTCAGCATTATTTTTTCCTCCTCAGACTGCAAAGGGATAACCATTGTATACTTAAGACTTCATCCTACTGACTTTGGGCTCCATTTTCTAAACGCATGGAAACATAGCCTGAAGCTCATGTTCAGGAGTCGGGTGTTACCCAACTCCAGACAGGTTCCAGATAGGAGAAAGAAGGGGAAAGACAGGGGAAAGATGGATAAGGACGTGAGATGACTGGCCATCCTCCAAGATGGGGAAAGACAGGGAAAAGTGGAAGGGAATTGATTGAAATGGTTCCCTTCGCTTTCTCCCACTTTCCACTCACTCTTTTGATGTAACCATACATCAAAATAAGGTGTATAGGATCCCTCACTTTTCTAGTTGGAGACAGGTGAGGCCATTTGGTTTGGGAGCTGCCCTGGTTTCTGTTGAGGAAGGATGGTTTCCAAATTGGAATAAATATAGACTTCATCCCAGGCCGGCCAGCCTGGTGGAAGTTTAAGCGATCACCGTCTTTTCCCACCATGATCGCCAGTCATATGAAATACTAGATTTGGAAAGAAATAGTTTTTGGATCAATAGTGGCTTCCCGGTCTTCACGGAATTCCATTATATACCAAGGTAGAAAAGTGACCACAAAGCAGATTTTTATAAAAGGACAATATGGTGGAAATATAATACAACAGCTTGATAACCACTGTAAAGCAGGAAGATGGCTCAGATAGCTGAGATATCTTCTGTACATGTTCTTCTTGCAAAGAGGAACCCTGATATCTTACTGGTACTGGTGGTAGGAATGTATAATTCTACTATTTGCACATATTTCCTTCATCAGAAGGAATTTGTTTCCATGTGGTTTTTGTACTCTAATTCGTTTGAACACTACCAATTATTGTTTCAGTTTCGTCCTGTACTGACATATAATAGTTATTTCTTCTCTTTGGGAGACTTCAGTCCTGTAACTTCCCTTCCCAGCCTCACTCCTAGTAACGACAGTGATCAGAGGTTAGTGGCATACACGAAGTGCAACTTTAATGCTTATACTAACTACTACAACAAACTCCTTTCATGCTTTATTAGACAAATAAAATAGAACTATACTTTTTGTTGGACTAAAATTACTACATTTGCTTGTTTTCATAAGGTGCTTGAGGGCTATTTCCCCAAATGCAGCTAAGAACAGAGTTTGCCCGGCATTAGTCACTATTTTCTTGGCCAAATATATTCGGAGTAGAGGGTAGAGGTTTAAAGTTTGCGAAGAGGTCTAAGAAAGGAAACAAAATTATTGTCAGTAAACAAGCATTCTGAACATTGGCATGGATAAAGATAGGGATTGAAAGAGTCTTCCTTGGGCTACAATTTCCAGAATCAGGAAATAGCAATCAGGCATATATCTAAAAAATAAAGTTTCCTAATTCTGGATTAAGGGTGCATTCAGACTTATTAGACCAGAAAGTCCCAGATTTTGTTCCTATTCTTCCCTGTTATTTGGGAGATTCATACAAGTTTTATCTCCAAACATTTTATTTCAGCTCCCAGTAGGATAAGAGTTAGTTATTTTAACTTAGTATAAAAGAACAGGAACAAAATCTGGGTCTATTCAATCAGTCTGGATGCACCAGTTAGTCACAGTGTCATCTAATGGGTAGTATTTTCTGCCTTTTTTGTCATGTTCATGCCAGATTTGAAATCAAATAGCTATATAATTCGCAGGCAAGATAGGATTGAATCCATGTTTTACATATCAAACTGTTGTTGCTGTTCCAAACCATAATTTCTGCTGTCTGCTGTTCCATCCCATCACTATCAAACCTCTCCGTAAGAGTCAAACTGGTTTACTTATCCAAACCCATTCTTGCTTCTGCGATCTTGCTTGGTCATCTACATTTTCTCCTGTATGAAGTGGCTCTTTTGATATGTCATTTCAGAAGAACTGACTTCTCCTAGAAGTCAAACAAATTAAACAAAACAACCTCACACCACCACCTACACTATTTCTGTGTTTTTGGTTTTGCTAGTGCCAATAAAGTTTGCCCTTCATCCATAATTTTCTGCTTTTCTTCCTCAGAAAACCAAAAGGGATGTAAATAACTTTGATCAAGACTTTACACGAGAAGACCCCATATTAACGCAAGTGGATGAGGCAATTATAAAGCAAATCAACCAAGAGGAATTTAAAGGCTTCTCGTATTTTGGAGAAGAGCTGCTGCCATAGGAGCCCTCCCTGCACCTCAAATCGTGACCACCAGATCACTGACTCTGCAAGAAGTGGCCCTGGAAAGAACCTCCAGGGAGAACTACTGCTCTTACCATGAGCCCAGATACCCCCACCCCTTCCTTTACACTATTATCTATCTATTTATTATTTTTCTCTCATCTTTGATCTGGAGGCTCTCATAACATCTGTCTCACAAAACAATGCAAAATATTTTTGTATCAGAATTTGTAAGTGTAACACATTGCTGTTGTTTCTTGCTGCTGCTTTATTGTTCTTAAATTCAATTTGGATCTTTTTTAATTATCAGAAAGGTTGATTCCCCCCCTTTCCACCCCCACCCCACCCCCCATGCATGGGAATATACCACTGAGGTGAGCCTACAAATACAATGTAGGATTTACTGTACCAACACAATATTGGATCCAGACTTTGAGATCTAAAGCTAATTGTTACTCCCAATTAGAGTAGGCCTATTTAATCAGGATGGACTTGGAAAGTCTGTAAGTTCCATGAGTTAGTGGGTCTAGTTTATTTGACACTAACAATTGGATCAAAGCTTTATATCAGTTAAATCCCTTTCTTTTCCTTGGATCTACTATATGTATGCTAAAGTCAGGATCACCTCCATTGTGTTTTGACAGGTATGTGCAGGCATTTGGACAGCTTGGGTACAGATCTAAAGTGTGCCAGGCAGCATGGATAGGGCCAGATAAAAGATTTGTAGCCCTTTTCTAAGCACATGGATACACATTTAGGCCCAACTAGATGCTCCTAGTGAGCAGCATCTGAAAAATATAAAATTGTAGGTACATGGAGATTAGGATGTTGGAATTGAGGTAAGGGATATTAAGTCTTGCTGTGGTCTTGATCTAGACCTGCAATTTTCCCTATAAGAAATATTCCAATGGAATGAAATAGGATATCTTTTCTCCTCTCAGTGCAGCCTGTAGAAACCCGTCAAGGAAGAATTTACAACCCAAGACAAGAATTCAGTAAGGAAGAAAGATCCTCCCATTCATTTATGAGTCATTTCTAGTTTGACCTTCAGAATAATATCTTTAACAAATCAAAGTAATTCCTTCCATTAAAGTGTTTTCAGACTATAATCTCAGATTTCTAACAGTCATAGAACAACGAACCTGAGATGTGCAAATGAGAAATCTGCCACTGAATCTCC
This sequence comes from Anolis apletophallus, assembly GCA_030556195.1. Lineage (NCBI taxonomy): Eukaryota > Metazoa > Chordata > Lepidosauria > Squamata > Anolidae > Anolis > Anolis apletophallus. Next base: position 38,504,665 of record JARBWK010000003.1, on the reverse strand, counting down.
AACATTAGCTGAGGTCCTAGACTAGGAGATGCAGTATAAAGGTCCACATAGGTTCACCATTTCCCCTCCCACATAAAACATCTTCCACTTGAACCACCATCTCCACAGGGGCCAGTAGAAAGCAGGAGTCTGCCATAGATAGTCTAATTATATTCCTATAACTGGACACACAGCAACAAAACTTCCTCTAGGACCTCCGGGGTATTTTCCAGAATGATGTCATTGTAAGCCGCTCTGAGTCCCCTTTGGGGTGAGAAGGACAGGGTATAAATACAATAAGTAAGTAAATAAGTCAATAAAGAAATAGTGTATCTGGCTATAGGAACATAGTTGGACACTCCTTTGCCCCACACTCTCCTTCACTGGCCATGGAATGGCTGTATTGGGAATGCAAGAGCCATGCGAGTTTTGATGGGTTGGGGATTGTTGCATAAGGAAGTTGTTGAATTTCCCCCTTCGCAACAACCAAAAGTCTATGTCACCCACAGAATGCCAGCAGAATTATGCATACCACTCAATGCAGTATGAAGCCCTACAAAACACTACAGTAATATTCAGAGAGGGGAAAACATTTTAGTCTGTTTTAACAGAAAAAGACCTAAAGGAATTCAGTGGCATATTTCAAATTAGCTAGTTTATTCTAGCATAATTTGGAAATGGTTTATTTATAGACTCCACTTCACAGGATAGGTTGAAGAGACAAGAGAGTTCATTTCACACGTGGCGTGCTTATGCTAGAATAAATCAATTTATGTTCAAACTGGTTAGTTTCAAAGGTGAAATAGTGTTCCCTTTTTAGGAAACACAATTTCAGTCTCTCATGATTAGTGCACTTAATTTGGCTGCTATGTTGACTTTAGTAAATCTCTTCACCAAAGGTATAATGTTGCTAGCCATTTGCTTTTGAGAGTTAGAAAAATTATCCGAGGTAAGTGGCAAACTGGTGCAGCCAAATATATCACTGTAGTGCAAGATGCAATGTCCTTGTGTGCCATTCCTCAGTCAAACATAGATTGGAGTACACCATTCTTCACTTGGGGTGTTCTTCAGAGTAACAATTAGAATATGTGCATATGCTGAAGAAAGGCTTGTACCTGGTTCTGAGGAAAAGAATGGAGAGAGATAGCGACATCATTTGATTAAGGGAAAAAAATCTCAATTAATAAAATTCAGGAAAAATAATGTAACCAATTATGATGAATTATCTTGGAGCAGATCAATGAAGAACTGACAGTGCTGCAAAAGACACATGGACATTTATCTTCTGTATATTGTCCCACCCTGTCAAAGGAAAAAGTACCATTCTGCATGCAAGCAGAAAGGTCGTTGCCTAAAAACAATTATTTAATTGAATCTAACCTCTTGTAGGGAACATGGGAAACAGTCCCTGCTCATGATAGAAATGCTTAAAATTTGATACATGGCTTTTGAAAGAGGCATAAAATCCCTCAAATATTTCAGGGGAAGATTCCATGTTGCCCAATTTTATCTCCATGCTTAGATCTTATTAGAGACGTAGATTTGGAAAATAAGTAGAATTCAATACCATGACCATCCCACTATGTGAGAAAGGCAGCATATACATTAAAATAATAAAGGAACTTGTGAGCTGTTTGGTTGTTGGTTTCTCCAAAGCTATCGATTTCAGCTCCGTACCAAAAAGAAAAGGCTGAAGGGAGATCATTTCCTCTATTTTTATTCTGAAGTAACCTAGGATGGAAGTAGTGATGAGGCTGAGGACAACATTCCCATGGTTATACAGTATTATCATGGAACATAGTTACTTGGGAAGGAGAGCCATTGGCTTCAGTGAATCTAATGAAAAGTTAAGGAGGAAGATGGAATGCATTTCTGAAATTCTTCCAGGACTTTGTTCCTGGTAACATTTTATCCTGGAAGATAGGCCAGTTTAGAAGGAGAAATCCCTCCCAAACACTTTCTCTCCATACTTATGTATTAACACATTCCACCAATAGGCTATGTTGCAATAAGACTTAATAGAATAGAATTGGATTTATTTCCAAAGCAGATTGTGGATTGAAAGAGTGTTGGAAAATAATCCAACTGAGAAAAAGTACAACAAATTAAATTAGTCATATGAAGTTGTCCTGGAAAATATTGTTTGTAAAAATACTGTATATAATAATGATTTTAAGTGGGTTGTTGTGAGTATTCCAGGCTGTATGGCCATGTTCCAGAAGCATTCTCTCCTGATGTTTTGCCTGCATCTAAGGCAGGCACCCTCAGAGGTTGTGAGGTCCCACCTCTGAGGATGCCTGCCATAGATGCTGGCGAACCGTCAGGAGACAATGCTTCTGGAACATGGCCATACAGCCTGGAAAACTCACAACAACCCAGTGATTCCGGCCATGAAAGCCTTCGACAATACAATGATTTTAAGTTTTGTTTAAAATCATTATATGCAGAATGTAAGACAAAAAACATACACACAGATACTTTAAAGACAGGTGTTAAAGGGCTAAAGAATGGACAAATTCACCGAAAAGCCTATTACAGCTTTAATAAAGCAAAGTAGGTTTTCTACAAATATTACAGCTTTTTCATTGCATACATAATAATCCTGCCATAGTAAAAGCAATGTCTGACTCACTTCACATGTAATGTGAAGAGGATTGAGCTGATTCCTTCTCTCCCCTCACCATCATATTATTTCATTGTATTAGGTCAAACTGATGTATATTTGCAATGAATAGCAGTGTGTTACTTTTGCAGACTTTTACAAAAAAATGGGCATGATTCCTCCTTTGTGCATTGACTGTACTGCCCCTCTCTCTTCCTTGTTGGCCTTGGGCCACGAATGGCGCACTGCAAGGCATCAACCAGGACTTGATAGGTAGTCTGTGCATATGAATTTGGACTGGAAAGAACTGCAGGTGTCAAACAACGAATGATTCATATGAATGTCCCATGGTGCGGCGTGTTTACAGTAAATGTGTCTCATGCGCTTTTTAAAATCCAAAGGAGTCATTTTTTGCATGGACTTCAAGGCAAGCAAGGGTTAAGTGCCTCCGAGTTGTTTCAACCCTGGTCTTTATCAACCCTTCCAAAGGATGCTGTTTCCAGTTTTCAAAAGCCATGCATGCTAAATGGGAAAATTCATTGAACATCCCAGTCTAGTTGTCATCTTCAAGGTGCACTTTTGTTCCCATCCGAAGATCAGAAGGGAAGAAGGGGTGAAGATTATGTTATACTCTGCCACTAGACTGAATCATGCCCAGCAGGACTACTATTTTTTTTGTTTTCATTATTGAATGTGGGGGGATAATCTGATATAAAACTGTGCTTATATAGGAAAATTTCAAAGCCAACCCATGTGTTATATGACAGTGTATTGAGAGACTGAAGATCAAGATGCAACATTACAACTGACATTGCTGAAAACTGTAAATGAATTTTCTTGTGTAGTCATTTAAAAAAACCTATGGTAACTCATGTGGAAAATACCGTGCATTAACAAATGTGACGTTACCACCTGTAGATATGCTGACAGTGTTATGTACTCTTCTGGGAGTACCCTGTGTTTATGTGTGCGTGTGTGCGTGCATGTGAGTGTACCTGTATTGTCGAGATTAATGTGTGTTTGTGTGTTGTGTGTGGATATCTATAAATATATAGATAGACAAATACACACATTTCTGCATAAATACACATTTGGACTGAATGAGCAGCTAAGGGAATCCATTATACTTGGTGCACTTGGATTTTCCAATTGCACAAAATATAGATATAAATATAAATATATATATATATTTGTGACTGGCAGAGTAGCACTCAAGAAGCTTTTTTTCTTCCCTTTTTCCCCTTTTTGGAGGGTGGGTGGGTTGCCTTTTGTACAGGTGAGGATTTTGTATATAGGTGTTTACTGCAAGGCCTGTGGAATTCAATGAATATAGAGGTATCAACTGCTGCATGTTCAGGCATATTATATAAAAAATGTTAGCCTATGAAAGAATAATTATAATGTCCATGTGCAATACTCTGTTTGTGTATTGGTTCAAGTTACTGTCAATAATGATTCCCCCCAATTCATTTCTCTCTCTCTTTTGTTAAAAAAAGATGTAGAGCTATATTAAGCTGTACTAAACCTTCTGTATAGTTCTCTTCAACTCTTTAGGAAATGATAACAATGTGGAGCAAGGAATGATCATTATTGCCAGAAACCCAAGTTACCAGCTTGGAGACATAGACTCCATTCTGACGCTGCCCCCCAACAAGGATTGTTCTTTCGCTTCTCATGCGCCAAGCAGAGAAGCCCCACGCCAAAGCCCAGGGCCAGCATCAGTGCCTTGGTCCACCTGCCATATTGTGTCCTCCCCTCAAATTCCCTTGATTTAGCAGCACACAAGGACATTGAGGTGGGGAAATTAAAACATTCGGTAACCTGATGCTGCTTGTAGGATAGCTGATTAAAATATTGCTGCCTGCTATGAATGGTTTTGCCCTGCTAGGGAACTCACTGAGAAATAAGAAGGTTTATCAGATGGAGTGTGGTCTCCAAGTATGGAGATGTCACATCCTGGTTTTCCGAAGGGACAACTGGCACATGTTGGCATGAGCTTTCCACTGATATGGGTTCTCAACAGGCACAAGCTTTTCCAGCTAGCCTGGACCAAACTTCAGTTTGGTGCCCTTCAGTTATGTTCAGCTGTCAGCTCCCAGAAGATCTATCTAGATGTGACATGGAAATAGCTGAAGATATGTAGAGGCTCTGAGATTGTGGAAAACTGGGGGAGGGGGGGACATGAGACAAAACACTGCTTTCAAAAATCATGTCAGAAGTGACTTGAGAAACTGCAAGTTGCTTCTGATGTGAGAGACTTAGCTAACTGCATGTTGCACGGGGGAAGCCCAAATGTTTTACTATCCTGTGGGAGGCTTCTCTCATGTCCCTGCATAGTAAGCTGGAGCTGACAGATGAGAGCTCACCCCATCTCGTTGATTTGAACTGCCGACCTTCAGGTCAGCAGTTCAGCCAGCACAAGGGTTTAACCCAGGCATGGGCAAACTTGGGTCTTCTAGGTGTTTTGGACTTCAACTCCCACAATTCCTAACAGCCGGTATTGTGGGAGTTGAAGTTCAAAACACCTGGAGGGCCCAAGTTTGCCTATGCCTGGGTTAACCCATTGTGCCACCGTGGCTCCTGCAACACTGCTGTGTTTACCTGACTGCAAGAGCAGCTTGAGAAGTTGAATCCAAGATATCTCCTCAAACAGATAGGTTTGCTTAGTGTGGGTTTTGCAGCTTGCTATTTACAACCTCCTTCCAACAAGGAGAACTTTCAAATCCATTATGTTGGTGTTTTTTTAAAAAACCTCAGGTGTGTGTGTGTGTGTGTTTTTTTAAAATGACTCAGTTAATATTTTGAAATCATATATATATATATATATATATATGATTTCAAAATATTAACTATATTGAGTCATGTGTTGACTGGCTTACCAATATAATAATGGATCAAACCTTTTAGAGTAATTTAATGTATCGTTGTTAAAATGTAAGGGCTGGAGGCTGAGGGTAGGAAAGCTCCCTCGCTACTGGAGTGTAAGCACAGAGATATCGCAAGGGTTACATCATCTCATTATTTTATGTTTATCTGCAGGGGGATGCAGGCAGGAATTTGTGTAAAAATCACCCACAAGTTTTCTATATGGTAATACCAGTTGAATGTCTTTCTGCCACATGTTAGCTGTGGATGCCCAGTGCTAGAACTGACACTGCAAAGTAGACTTTTCCATAGACTGGGATCCTGGGGCCTTCCAGTCATTAATGCAAAACAGAAAAAAATATACCTATCTTGTGTCACAGTACACTGTAAACACAAGCTAATAAATGTCACAGTATATGTAACAAAATATCACTTTTATACAATAATATCAAACAGCAATGAGGGGTTCCCTCTATGGCATCATACCTTCAAAATAGTACAGTATAGTAACATAATCAATGTAACAGTATGATACCCATATAAACAGTTTCACTCTCCTACAGGTTACAATACAACTCTTAGCTCCCACGAATACAATGTTGGCTCTATACAGTAAGGTAATATAATGCTCCAAGTTTCACCAGCTCAATGCTGAGTCCATGTATGCCAACGCATATCAGATGATGGTACTCACTGTCCTGGTGTCCGTGTGTCCTCAAATGAGGTATAACAGGTACACGGACACCAGGACAGTGAGTACCATCATCTGATACGTGTTGGCATACATGGACTCAGCATTGAGCTGGTGAAACTTGGAGCATTATATTACCTTACTGTATAGAGCCAACATTGTATTCGTGGGAGCTAAGAGTTGTATTGTAACCTGTAGGAGAGTGAAACTGTTTATATGGGTATCATACTGTTACATTGATTATGTTACTATACTGTGCTATTTTGAAGGTATGATGCCATAGAGGGAACCCCTCATTGCTGTTTGATATTATTGTATAAAAGTGATATTTTGTTACATATACTGTGACATTTATTAGCTTGCGTTTACAGCCTTCCAGTCATTGCCTGACTGCTACTCCCATCATTCTAGTTAATTGGTCCATGGTCTGAGATTGATGGGAGTTGTTGTCCAACAACTGGGCAACCCAGTTTCCTACCCCTGCCATGGGAAAGGGCAGCTGTGGAGAGTGACATAAGTTACTTTCTGTGGTTACTCATAGTTTGGCTCTAATGAATACCATGCACAATGTTATACCATGCACTACTGTTTGTATGAGAAAAGAGGTATTTTTACAAAGTGGAGAATTCTTTTAAAGGCAATCGGCACATTCCACAAACATGCTGGACTCAAAATTGTGGGCTGTATTACTCTGTCGTTCCTGCATGAGAAGAAATCTCTTAACAAACTTTTGTACCCAAAATGCTCCACTGTCGCCATTTTTTTGCTTTGCGATGCTAAGTGGGACAAAGTCAGGAGCTTGTGGATAAGTCTTACCACTGCAGTCCTGCAGTCCTGCAACTGTTGCCTTCAACAAGCAAAAGATTTCATGCAGGTAAGCACACTTAGACAGTCGGCTGCTGTCATAATAAATGCAGATCTCCATCTAAGTCTGACCAAACCGATGGGAATAGTCCAGTGTATCCACATCCATGTGGCATGTATCTGGTACTGCATGTATACACACATTTGCACTCTAAAAGTATAGTGCTATTCTTTTACACATCAACTGCTATGCTTTTGGCCGATGGAATCCTGCTATTTACAATTTGGAGTTGGGCACTTAGAATTCTCAGCCAGATAGCTCCACTGCCTCAACAAAACTACAATTCCCAGGATTCTAAAGGATGAAACCATGAAAGTTAAAGTGCAAAAATAGCACTACTTCTCCCCCCCCCCCCCCCAATCCATAGGATTGGTATCCACAATTTCATTTATCCATGTCTGACAAAATATGTCCTCTCTGGGCTATTTCTAGGTTCTCCAATACAACTCTGTGATAGTCTTTGCATAGGAAGTCCTTCATGCCAATAGACCAAGCAAGCAAACATTGGAGGAGTTGTGATATTTTATTTCCTCTTACTTTTTTTTAAAAAAAAGACACATTACTTAATGGTGGGATGATAGGGTCCTCCCTACAGTAAAAATAATGCTATCTCTTTAAAAGGGGGTTTAAAAAGCGAGAAAGAGAAATCTCCCTTGGCATTGTGTGCAGAACAGTTCTGGCCAAAAAAAATATGAAATGTATTCTGTTTTTAAAGGAGTGGGGAAGTTGTCTTTTTTATTGTGAGGCTTTCTTTGTACAGAATTTTTCTTACAGTTGTAATATGACTCTCTTGCCATTCATTAGGGTTATTTCATTGTAGCCATTATTACTGTGCCAAATGTACTGTATTCTAAAGGATGTGAATGTGTATTGTTTCAGAACCCAATAAATACAATGATGTTAAAATATCAATTTGTTTTCCGTCTATGAGTTTCTCATAGCCACTGTGTACATATATATTAATTTGGATGCCATTGTGAGTTTTGAAATGTTAACACTCCAATAAATACACACCAAAGAGGATCCAAAGTTACATGCCCTAAAGACATATATATTTCAATGCAGAAATGTGTTTGTGTATGTACATGCATGCTTTTTACATTTGAAGTATCTAACAGGCTGGGTAAAAACATACTCATAAAACATCAAAGGCTATCATCGCACCTTTAAGTCTAAGAGCCTTTGATGTTTGTATGAGGAAAGAGGTGTTTTTACAAAGTGGAGTTTCCCCTTGACATTAAGCCGTGCTCATCTCCATTCCTAACCTGAAGAGCTGGTGTTGTCCATAGACACCTCCTAGGTCATGTGGCCAGCATGACTGTATTACATGCCATTACTTTCCAGCTAAAGCGGTACCTATTGATCTACTTACATTTGCATCTTTTTGAACTGCTAGGTTGGCAGAAGCTGAGGCTATCAATGGGAGCTCACCCCACTCTGCAGATTTGAACCACCAACCTTTCAGTCAGCAAGCTCTGTAAGCTCAGCAGTTTAACCCGCTGTGCCACCACAGCTCCCTAAGAGATATATTTTAGCATTATTTATTTCTGATTTCAACCTACTTCCACAATCACATGGAATATAATCTTAGAGCTTCAAATGTATATATGCAGAATGAGCATGGCAACAGGCAAAAACAATCAAACAGCATGTGAAATTTCACAATTCAGCTATGGAGTATGACTCCCATGAAAGTGAAAAATTCTGAAGAAAGAAATAGATTTTTTTTTAATTGGGGAGGAGATTGCTCCTGGAAGCTATGAAATCTTAACAACCTGTATTTTATTGTGCCTTCGGCTCTTGTAAGCCGCCGCGAGCCTTCGGATGTCGGCGGCATAGAAACCCGAATAAATAAATAAAAATAAATAAATCGCATTGGAGGACCTAGAGATTCCTAGAGAGGTGTTCTCTCTAGAAATCTCTGGGCCCTTCAGCATGACTGAAAAAAATTGACCGTACTCAAGGATCCAAAGATTCCTCGAGATAACATTTTAAATCAAATTCACAAAAGTCAAGGCTGCAAATGTTTGAAATAGCAACCTTCTACAAGCCTCCCATACTAGTTATTTGTTATGTATATAATTCAGATTGCTTCCTGTATTGTAAATGTGTGTATCGGTATGCAGTTTTCCTTAACTCTATGTTATGGGAGGGACTGCAGACCATGTGAACACTTCTGAAACTCTGCTATATAGGTTTTTTGTGCATTGGCATAACCTTTGTCCCAGCAGTTCAAAGAGATATCTAGATATATTAGTCTAACAGCTGAAAAACCTAATTGCCTTGCATGAATACTAGTGGATATTTACCACTAAGGAGAAGGTTGACTCAGACAAGTTTTTAACTCTTCTCAGGAAGCTCATACTTTACAAAAGGTTACACTCTCTAACAAGGCCATGCCTTTCCCAAAGATTCTTATTTTCCCCAAAAGGTTATGAATCCCATTTTCCAAAAGCAAATGTGGAGGGACAGCTGTAATCACATAAAGAATGAAAATATTTTCCAGACATGGTTTTGAAACCACACACCAAATATATTCTTGTGCCCTTTTTTTGTCCCTGCATGGCCTCCATGTTTTGCTTGGAGATGCCCTCAATTTTAGCTGGGTTCTCAAGACTGTTTTGGGGATACCCGAGAGCCCCCAGTACCTTTAAATGCTGTCCACGTTACCAATGGGCCAAGAGAGCAATTTCACCATGTTCCCTTCTCCTTTCACTGCTTGAGGCTCAGGAAAGCCTTTAGGACCCCCATACCTTCCAATTGTACCAGTTTGGTAGAGACAAATCCGATTAATCCCCTGGCATTCAAACTTTTTCAGCAGCTTTTAAATGCCCCAGTTTCCTCCTCCCATTGTCCTCAGTTTACTTCAGTTACGGCAAATAAGTATGTTTGCACTCAGTTAACTCTGCAGAGAGGAAAGGAGGGGGGAGTAGAATTTGTTCCAATGTGAAGTTAGTGCTAAGTGTAAATGGGCAGTTTCCTTTAATTTGTAAATATCTGAAGAATTCCCATAATGTGTATTGTAACCACACGGCATTATTCCTGCTGTTCCTAAGACATGTCGTGGCAGTGTGCTTTCCCCAGATGTTCGGGAAATGTAGCCTACAGCTGAGATCCAAAGTGATCCATATTCATAACACACACGCTCAAGGTCTCGCTCGTTCTTCCACTTCCAGTATCTTGTTGCTTAAGGAAGAATATTTACGACTGGGCTTAATTTCTGCCTTGAAAGTGTATGGTTCCAAGGAGAATGCCTGGAATCTGTTGTTTACATGCAAAGATTAGGAGGTCAGGGAAACATTTAAAACTTGCACTGGAGGATTAACATATAAGCCCGGCCTTTCCCAGATTTTTGGACTGTAATTCCCTTCATCCCCAGCAAGCATGATCATTTGTACTTTATGGAGATAATGAGAAATGTTAGTTTAACACATACTGTATTGGGAGGATGGTGGGGAATACATTTGGAAAGTTGGTATAATTGTTCCTTCTCGGTATGTTTACTCATGCAGCTACAATTCTCGAATGGCATTAATGAGAAAGAAGAGGCAAGCGAGGCGACACTGTAGCAGATTGCTTTTGCCTCAGGCCCTTTCTACACTGCCATACAATCCAGATTATCAAAGCTGATAATCCACATTATCTGCTTTGAACTGGATTATATGAGTCTACACTGCCATATAATCCAGTTCAAAGCAGATAATCTAGATTTTCTATGGCAGTGTCGAAGGGGCCTCAGTCTACTGGAAAGGCTTGGATTCTGCACTCCACTCTCCACCTTGGCAATTTATTTATTATGTATTTATTTACAGTATTCATACCCTACCCTTCTCAACCCTGAAGGGAACTCAGAATGGCCTAACAAAAGACACAATTCGATGCCATATACGCAACAGACATAAAATAAACATATACATTAAAACGTGAATTTAAAGTCATATAAGGATTAAAACACATCATTAAAACCACGCAATCTGAGATCATAGTCAAAAAGCAATTCCAATTGTCATTGCGCATTTTCCATCATTGCTTATTGCAACTGTACTATTGGCCAAAGGCTTGGTCCCAAAGCATGTTTTTACATGCTTTCAATTGAACCTCTGCACATTGAAATCTGTTTGCAGGTACTAGCAGGGGAAGGGGGTGCTAGAAGAAACTGAGATAGTTGAAAAGCAGGTGAAAAAGTGGGACATCAGAGGATTAATTAGGACTGTGCCTGCGCATATAAGACGACCCCCAACTTTTCCAGTTAAAATATAGAGTTTGGGATATACCCTCTTCCAACGTACACCAGGAGAGCCAGAGGACAAGATGTTAGGTGCCATCCTTGACTCACCTGTAGCATCCCACACGTACAGGCCAAATGAAGCCATCCAGAGGGGGCAAATGGAGAACATCCAGGTGATTGTAGGAAACTAGGCAAGCCCTAAAATTGCACCAGCCCTAGTGGTGGCATAATGGCTTCCCTCTCATTGGCTTCAACGAGAAGAGAGTGAATTTTAAAAATAAAACATTGACAAAGAAATCAATGCAGAACCACCCGCAATCTCCCATCTTAGCCACCTTTATCCAGCAGTGCTCTTGATGTTCTGCCACAGACCTCCCTGACCTCTCAATACAGAGATAGCTCTGTTTACTGGTAAATGCCAGAAACAAATATTTCCCGAGACTTGTTTTAGACCTTTATCAACTTACCATTGTACATGACAGAGTTATGCGGACAAAGTTGAAACGGAATACTTGTTTAAAGACATGATGTGTCGTAGCACAGAGACCAAAGAAGCCAAGCCCAGAAGTAAAAGGGGATAACAAAAGGTTTATTGAACAATAAATGGAAAAAGGACTAACAAAAAAGTAGCCAACTTGGCTCAAAAACCCTAAAAAATCCCAGGAAAAAACCCCACAAAACAATGCAGCAAAAAGCCCAAAACAAACACCAGATGTCCGTCTGCGAAGTCCAAAGGGAAGATCCAGAAGCGTAGTCGTTAATCCAATCCAAGGGTCAAGGGCAGGAGAATGACGGATGAAAGGAGGAGATGATCCAAGGTAATCAGGAGCTGAGTATATATGAATAGCACAAATCATAGTCCCCATAAAACACAGTGTCAGCCTCCCTCCATTTCATACAATACCGAACTCTGCAGCAGGAACTCATGTAGACTCAGCGGAGACCAAGCCCCGCCACAGGAATACACGGCAGGCAACTAAACAGAAAAGCAGACATTGAATTCCAAACCCCCACCTTTTCCCAAACATCAGCTAGAGCTGCCACAGCAGCTCACCCCAAGAACAAGGTGGAGAAATAGCCCATAACTGGAAACAGGAACAAGGCATACAATATCAGGATCACAGGAATGCCAGAGACAAGAATCAGACATCAACTCTTTGACCGCTGCAAATGCAGCCCCAAAAAACCATTTCTTATATAGCTCTTAAACATCACTGTCGTCTGAAGACCCTCCTTGATCATGAGCACCAGCTGCTGCATCTCCTACAGCTGCTGTACTCTGTGCAGACCTCCAATCTTGCCAACGCTGTTGGAAGCTTAAAGTGTCCCAATCAGTTTCTGAAGCCTCAGAAGGCCAGTATAAGTCACTGTCAAAGCCGAGGAAGGTATCAGAATTAGACTTTTCGTTACACACAACCCTTACTTCCTGAACCAACGTTGATTCTAGATCTGTATCACTTTCCTCTGACCACATTTCTTCTTCCCCAGGAAAACCTTCAAAGGTTTCTGAATCGGAAGGAGCTCTAAGTATCTGCCAGATCCTTTTTCTCTGTTCCAGCTCTTCCAGGCTAGAATCACTAGCAGCCCTTTTCCCCCAGCTGCAGAGTCTTGATCACACAGAGCCTCACCCCATTCCATACTATTGCTTGATGCTATTCACCCAGCATCTTCCCAATACTACTAGTAGTAGAAGCCGAAGGCTCAATTACAACATGATGAGTCTTGAATGCAACTCTTTAGCTCCACTGGCTGTTTTCCCTTACTTTTCACACCAAGATCCACATGAAATATTTAAAACAATTACTTAGCATAAACGTCAGAGGCAGGATTTAGAGTTGTTGGCATTTACCATATCCAGTCAATAATTCTTAATATGTAAAATGAACATCATCCAAAACGTCACTGTTTTGAACTAATTTTGCCATGCCAACCATTTTAGTAGTCTTGTTTCCTATGGCTATGTTTTCACACAATGCTCTCAAGAGTATCTTATCAGTTATCCCTCCCTATAATCTTTCAGAACAAGAATTGACAAATGTAGTCTCATAAAGTTACATAATAAATTAATAGATGGGACTGTTGTTTACCTCTCACAGAGCAGGTTTTGCGTCTTTGATGAGTGCAATCAAGGAGCTTGCCTGGCAGCTCTCACGAACAAAACAGAATGAGATTGGATCATGACTCAATTGGATTATTTGGCCATTAGGGCTTAAGATGAAATAGTTTGGTTTTTCTGGCCAGAAAGAGGCACCTGTTCTCTCTGGAGGAACAATCAGCCCATTTGCTGACACAGCTGTAGAGGGCCCTGGGTTGCTTCAGGGGACTGAGTGATAAAACTTTCCCTAAAGGCTTCTGAGTGATAATGGTGTGTGCTTGCTGCTCTCCCACGGGCAAGGAAAACTTTCTCTGTAGGTAAACAGACTGATAGACTAAGAGAATATCTAATTAATTACACTAAAGCAGTGATTTTCAACCAGTGTGCCACGGAACACTAGTGTGCCATCAGACATCATCAGGTGTGCAGTGGGAAATTATTTTCGAACTTCATTCATATATAAACTATAAGGCGCATCTGTCCCTTTAAGAAATGGAACCATAGCACTCTCGCGTTGCCTAAGAAGTGATGCAAGAGTGCTATCGTCGTGCCATCTTGGATTCGCTCAGACACTGCTAAGTAAACAAAGTTAGAGTTAGTGCTGCAGTTGCACGTCAAGTGACAGTGGCAATCTGGGATTACAGCAAGACAAGCGAGTGACAGTGATGAAGAAGTTTTTGAGAAGGGACCGTTTTCAACCACATATCTGTGTGAGATGAGCTTCTCAAGCTTGACTGCGATAAAAACTAAAAACAGAGAGAGACTGACAGCTGTTGAGCAAGACCTTCGTTTGTGTCTTTCTACCATTCCTGCCAGGATATCTATTTTGTGTTCATCGAAACAGGCCCAGGTTTCACATCAAGTGAGTGTATAAATACATTTTAAAACATATTAACTATATGTATTACTGTGTTAGAGTGTCATTTTGTGTCATTTTGGTTGGTGGTGTGCCCCAGGATTTTGTAAATGTAAAAAATGTGCCACGGCTCAAAAAGGGTTGAAAATCACTGCACTAAAGGCACCAGATCCCATCCCGCTCATCCTACTTGACAGCTAAGCAGAGTGAGCCCTGGCTAATACTTAGATGGAAGACCAAGAAATACCAGGGGCCGTTGATTATATTTCTGAGCAAGGAACTAGCAAAACATCCTCTGAGTATTCCTTGCTGAAGAAATTTATGGAGTTTCCTTGAGTTGATAGAGGACATGAAGGTGCACACAATAATATTGTTAACATTGTTTATATTTGAGTTAAAAAAAACATTGATAATTTTAATGCAAGCAAGACACTGATAGATTAAAAAACCTGATAGATTTCCCCACTAAGCAAATGGCTTTGAATACTCAGTTCAAAGTTGCAGAAGTGGAGTTGAGTGCATGATGTCATTAGGTACATATGCACATTGTGAATGAACATACATATTCCATGTCGATACACATCTGCACATTTGTGTGCATTCAGTTACATTTTTTTTCATGTCAGGAGTGACTTGAGAAACTGCAGGTCACTTCTGATGTGAGAGAATTGGCCATCTGCAAGGACATTGCCCAGGAGATGCCCAAATGTTTTGAAGTTTTACCATCCTTGTGGGAGAATTCTCTCATGTCCCTGTATTATTTATTTATTTATTTATTTATTTATTTATTTCCATCATTTCTACCCCGCTTCTTCTCAACCCCCGAGAGGGGACTCAGAGCGACCTAACAACGGCAACGATTCGATGCCACATAGTCTACATATAATAAAAGCAAACAGCTAAGAATAAAATACATTAAAATACAGCTAGAATTAAAATACATTAAAAATACAATTAACATTAAAATGCATCGTGTACATTCACAACAGTTAAAACAATATTCCATCCATAAGCATGGGGAGCCGGAGCTGACAGAAGGAGCTCATCCACGCTCTCCCTGGATTTGAACCTGCAACCTGTAGGTCTTCAGTCCTGTCGGCACAAGGGTTTAACCCATTGCACCACATAATGTTGCTAATGAATAATGAGAATGCTTCATGGCTATGCAACAGCCATGAAGCATCTTAAGAATACAATTATGCTTGGTGTCATTCAATTAGTTTCCATGCCTGAACCCTGGTCTATGGCATCATAGTCCAATGCTCATCATACTGGCCATCACACTTATAATCCTATGCACATCAGTACTACCATATTTTCCAGTGCATAAGATGCCTGCGCATATAAGACGACCCCTAACTTTTCCAGTTAAAATATAGAGTTTGGGATATACCCTCTTCCAACGCACACCAAGTTAAAAAAAGTAAAACATCACATTTGATTTCAATATGGTAGTTTTCCTATTACCGTACTTCATTCTCTGCCTCTCAGATCTCATACATGTGCGCCTGTGCCGCTTCATTGCAGTCCTCAGGAACGAGATCTGAGAGGCAGAGAAGGAGGTACAGTAATAAAATACAAAGGCAGGCCAGATGGGTGAAAATGTGTGTTTTTCTGAGCACAGCGCTGCTCTAGCTCTCTTTTCCATATTCTGGGTGTCCCAGATGCCTACAGCTTGCTCCGCCATTCACTTATACCTTCCTGGTGAACCGTTCTCTCACCTTATCATCAAGTCCGTTTTAAGTCACTTCTTTCCATGAATCCTGGTAAATGGATTTTCTTCTACTGTACTTTATTTATTTATTTATTTATTTATTTATTTATTGTTTGGTTTTGTATTCCACTCCTCCCTGCAGGCTCGGGGCGGATTACAGCATATAAAACAGGCAGCATGTGTCAGCCATGCAACCTTACAATAAAACATTAAAACATTAAAATGTACATGTCACATCATGAGGTGTTGGAAAGAAAATACAGAGCATTTCCTTGAACCCGAGGCGCAGGTATATTAGGCAATTATATTAGACAGTCACACTAGGCCGATGCGCCTAGTCGAAGGCTAGTCTGAAAAAGGCGGTCTTACAGGCCCTCTGAAAGGAGATGAGCTCTGGGATGGCTCGGGTGTCCTCTGGGAGGGACTTCCATAACACCAGAGCTGCCACAGAGAAGGCTCTTTGCCTGGTTGTAGACAGATGGCAGGAGCGGATTGATGGTACCAGTAACAGATTCTGTTCTTCTGAACGTAGTGATCTCGGGAATGTACGGGGCAAGGCGGTCCTTCAGGTACGCAGGCTCTAGGCCGTGCAAGGCCTTGAGGGTTAAAACCGGCACCTTGAAGGCAATTCAGTATTCAATAGGAAGCCAGTGCAGTTGCCGAAAGATGGGTGTGATGTGCTCCCTTACTGGCGTTCCCGCCAGCAAAGGAGCAGCGGCATTCTGCACTAGCTTGAGTTTCTGGATTGTCGACAAGGGAAGGCCGACATAGAGGGCGTTACAGTAGTCCAGCCTCGAGATGACTGTCGCTTGGATCACCGCGGCCAGGTCGTCCCTGGACAGGTAGGGTGCCAGTCGCCTAGCCTGTCATAGGTGAAAGAACGCCATCTTGCTGACCGCGGAGACCTGAATCTCCATGGTCAGCAAGGGGTCCAGTTGAACACCCAAGCTCTTAACAAGGGATGACGAGGAGGAGGCGGAGAAGACAGACGAAGGAGGGTGAGTGGGGCGCCTGCAGCTGCCCCCCTGCATGAGAGGCCCCTGAGTGTGCTTGACCCCCCGGACTCTGGGGCTTCTGGAGCTGCCACTCAGGCCACCTCCTCCCCAAACCCCGCTGCTGGGACTGCCGAGGGAGGCCTCCCCCCTGAGGAGAGACCCCCGGTTGGAGCTGAGTCCGTGGCGGGAGCCATGCAGGACCCATGGTGGAGCCCTTGGAGGGCATTGGGGTGTCCCCCCCCCCTGGCTGGGAGAAACGGGCGGTGGCCGAGCCCACCAAGATGGCGCCTTGCTCGAACTGCTCGGCGTCCCCTGCCCCGCCCACCCTGCCCTCGTCGGGTGCCTTGACTCTGCCCCCTCGCGCTCTGGAGCACCCACCACCACTGGACATGACATCGGAGGCCTTTAATGTCTCCCAGGTGCTGGCAGGGCCCCCTGGGGCCCGGGCCCGCCGCCGGGCTTGCCGCTTGCGGATGACGGCCCTGAAGACCCTACCTGGGCCACTTTCTGTCCCGTCACCAGCTGGTGACCAGGGTAAGACCGGCGGCCCAGCTCACAACGGGTCAACTCTAGGGGCAGCCAACCCAGAGGACAACATAGCGTGCGGATACTCCGTTCGGAAACCGCTTTGCCGCCGGAGGAGGCGCCTTCGCAGGCCAGAGAGCACCACCACCGCCTCTCCCTCCGACCCCGCCAGAGGTCCCCAGCGCCAGGGCCACCGACTTCTTGGACCCCCAGCACGCTTGGCCAGCCACCAGGATGGGGAGAAGCCCTCCGCCCCTGAGCTCAGGACCAGGCGATTTTTCCTCCCGAGAACCTTTTGGGGCTCGGGGTTCGGGTGCTGCCGCCGGCCCCACCTAAGGCCGATGAACAACATCTCTCCATTGTGCCTGGCTCCCTCTGCCAGGCCGCGGGACGGAGGAAGCTGGCCTTCACCTTTTTCTGATGGCCAGCGGCGGGGATTCTTCCCAAGACCCCCCAGCCTCCCATCCTTCGATGGTTTAGTGGGTCCAGCCTAGGCCCAGATCATCTTTGCTGTGTCCCGAATTCTGACCTTGTCCCCTTCTCCCACTCCCTTTGATTGTGTATTGTATTGTCTGTTTGTCATTTTGATTATGTTATTTGTTGCCTCTTGGCTTTGTAAGCCGCTGCGAGCCGTATGGAGTTCAGCGGCATAGAAGTCCAAAGTAATAAATAAATAATAAAATAAATAAGTCGCTCGCCATCCAGGGTAGGCAACCGGCACTCATCCAGCCCAGGCCGACCAGGCCACAAGATCTCCGTCTTCAGCCGGCTGGCACGCAGCCAACCAGTCACGGCTTCAAGGCAAAGATGGAAACAATCGGGTACGGTATCCGGCCTGCCGTCCATTCTCAGCAGAAGCTGAGTGTCATCAGCGTACTGATAACACTCCAGACCAAAGTCGCGAGCCAGCTGGGCCAGGGGGCGCATGTAAACGTTGAATAATAAGGGGGAGAGGATGGCCCCCTGGGGGACCCCACAGTTAAGTGGGAGCCTCCCAGAGACCTCCCCGCCGCCCTCCACCCGTTGTCCCCGGTCCCGGAGGAAGGAGGCCACCCATTTAAGGGCAGTCCCCCTGACTCCGGACACGGCTAAACAGTGGGTCAACAATGCGTGATCTACGGTATCAAACACTGCTGTTAGATCTATCGAAACAAGCAGGGCTGATCCACCCCGGTCCAGCTGGCGGCGAAGTTGGTCTGTAATGGCGACAAGCACGGTCAAATTCGGCTTCTTCAGCAGCGGTCTTACCATGGCCTCTTTCAATCCCCCTGGGAAGACTCCTCGCTCAAGGGAGCTATTTATGATCTTTCCCAGGGGGCCTCGTAGCCCCTCCCGGCAAGATCTAACCAGCCAGAAGGGGCACGGGTCGAGGGAGCAAGTAGTTGGTCTAGCTGCAGCAAGTAACTTATCGACAGCTGCTGCTACTTGTACAGCTCCGCCCTTGCTGTTTTCATACGGTTGCCGCATATGGTGGGGATGCGGCTGTAGCCATTCTTGAGCTCCCCTCACCAACTGCAGATTCTCCAGTCCGGCTTGGAAGTTTCAGCACCCGCCCTATAAGACAACACCCAGCATATAAGATGACCCCCAACTTTTGAGAAGATTTTCCTGGGTTAAAAAGTAGTCTTATACTCCAGAAAATACAGTATATATTGAAAATGGTGTAAGTAGGATCCTGATGTTCTTCCAAAATTGACCCAAAAAGTTGCACTATTTCATTACATCTAAAGGTGGAGATGACCCTTTTATAACAGCAAGCTGCAGACTAGTTTGAATCTGTGCTGATATAAAGCCAAAGCCACAGCTAGCCCTGCCATTTGGTCCAAGAGACAAAGCTGCATACCCGTAACTCAGAAGGGGTTTCCCCAGTCTTACTCATACACAGCCATCTGTGCCAAATAAAAGAGGTCACTCCATGGCACTGTGTTTCGTGCTACAACCATGATTCATGCACCGTGTAGCTTTAAAAGACGGCTGAGCAGAGATAGGCATTAGATGCTCTTAGCCAGTTTGGTTTAGCTGATGGGAAAGATGATCACTTGCTCTCCTGGAACAATTCATTAACAGAAATTGCTGCAGGATTTCATCTAGCTGCAGCCTCCCAAAGGACAGCTCTTTCAAGACACATGCTGTGCTCTGCAATGGTTGATTTCATAATACTTAATTGCTGGCCATCATGAATGAGTTCAGGCAGCCACAAAAATTTCCAAAACAGCAATCTCCAGCTCAACAAAATCCTGAGCTCGTGATCGGGTGGTGGCTGGAGACATTAGCTCTGAGGTTGTGTGCTGAATAGCATAGCCCCCAATATTTCACAGTTGAAAACTGGAGCATGTATAGCCAAGTGGCATCACATTGTAGTCAGTGATGTAGTAAAAGGTTATTAATGAGGAAGAACACACTAGCCAGAAGACTTTTGGCTGCAGTTTCCATTTTCCTGAATCTACTGGGAAGAGGAATATTCTACCTCTTCTCTCTCCCCTGAATTAAATATCTGCAAACTACTTTTGTACTTCAAACTTGGTTTGCAGCTGTAAACTGAGGATGAAGGAGGAAAGTGGGAGGAAGAGAGAAACTGGAACATTTTAAAAGCCACTGAAAAAGCTGGATGACAGTGGATTCATTTGGACTGTTCCAGATAAACGGTTTGAAGGTATGGAATGAACGAGACTTTATGGTCGACTAAAAATGAGATCAAACAGAGACTTTTTAAAAAAGGATTTTGTATTAAAATTCCCAGAATTTCTGGGCAGTATGATCACAATGATTGCAAGATTCTGGGAGCTGCCATTCAAAATATTATTTTTTCTTAATTTCTGCTTGTCTTGCATGTAAATAATTACAATAATAATAATGGTTCAGATTGCAACTATCATACATAGATAGGGGATTTCCAAATACCCCATAGTCATAACCACTAACAATGTGCCCAAATTAAAATGTAGCAGCAAGAGTATTTTTCTTTACTGTTTCAGATGTTGGGGAAATAGTAGAGGGGAAATTACAAACATGGTGTTCCCAAACCAGATCTGGTTCAATTCAAAGGTCCACATTTCCAAAACTCTGGGATCACTCTGGAGTTTCATGGAAGCTCTGAAGTTAATCCCATTTCCTCTTGATCTGCACCAATAGTTTCTGCTGCAAATTCAGCTATATGTCATCTAGACTCTCAGCAGCAGCTGAGACACACGTACACTTTATTTATGCCATGAGGACACAACTGTCTCCTGTTAAATACTTTAGCTGTCTCCCAGTCAGTTGCTAATCTTAGTAGTACCTGGTTCCCAAAATGTTGTTAGGAACCACTGCTTTAAAAGTCCATACTGGAACTCAATAGTGGATTCCTTGCTTTCCCACCATTGAAACTGAGTTCCAGTATGGACTTTTAAAGCAGTGGTTCCCAACAACTTTTTTTAACCAGGAACCACTTTGACCAGGGACCACTTTGACCAGGGACTATTTGTCAGGGATCGATTTGACCAGGAACCACTTGACCAGGGACCACAATGACCAGGGACCACTCTCCAAAATTAGTACCAAAAGAGTTACAAATCAGTTTTTGGTCAACTTGATATTTGGTTTGGTTATTTGCTGTGCTGATTCAGAAAATCGCATTGGATAGACCACATCAGCTCTAGTTTCTGATACAGAACATATGCTATCCAATAGTCACCATCTGCTCGCCTACAGAAAACCATATTTAATAATCAAGAGCTGTGGAACTTATTTTAGGTCTTGCGGCCCACAGGTTGGGAACCACTGTTGTAAAGGAACGCATCCATGGCGCTGAAGCTATTTTTGAGGATAGGTTTATTATTATTTTGAGGAAAAAGTTATTATCTAACTTCTTTAAAGTTAACTGCAACTCACAGCACATCCACCACCCTAGTGACATGTAAGCCATGGCCGCAACTGGGCAACATCACTTCTTTGAGATTGTTCTTGCATTGATTTGACCCAGCATCGCATGTTGTACATTCTTATACAATCCAAGCCTCCCTCCCCTCTGCAATTTATTCTGGACAGAAAATGGGAAATCCCCTAACATCTGCATGGACAGCGTTGCCTAGTAATAAGGCCAACCCTCAGCTAATCTTCCATTGGAAGGGAGATGATGAAATTGCACTGCCGTTCTCTGAAAGCAGATAAACCTTTGATACTGGAAGCTGCAAGCTTTGAGAAATTGTGGCGCAGGTCATTCCTCTTGCTAACAGAAACACATTTGAGGAGCACAAATACCATCTCCTGAGTTTTGTGATTTTTGAATGCATTCTAGCCTTTGAATGGTTTAAAAGAAGGATACATTGGCCACTTGGGACAGCAGAGTCATTCATGATTCATTTTGCAAAGTGTCTTCAGAAGAATTGAGAGAGAGAGAGAGAGAGAGAGAGAGAGAGAGAGAGAGAGAGAGAGCGGAAAAAGAAATTGCTGGCCTTCTTCCACAGCTTCACAAAAAGAAGTGTTGAGATAAAGGGAAACAGATTTTTCAAAGCATGTGACCACCAAATAAGCTATTACAGAGCCAGGCTTCTGAGTATGTCCCCACAGAACATACTGATTTAGATGGAGATTTAGAAAAGAGAGCCTTGATTGAGATGCTAATGGGCGCTCTCCGCTTTGCCCCCCTCATCTGGCTTTGAAAGCTGGCTTCCAAACACAACACAGAAAGCCATCCACTTTGTGCTATGGCTATGTGTACAACCCACAACGAGTGAAAGAAACTACTCATTTGGACTGTCATCTTCTGTCACAGATGCTCAGTGACGAAAAACCAAGGCAATCTTTGAAATCATTTCCAAAGGTTGCTTTCCAAGCAAGAATGGGAGAAAAGTGCTGACATCAAATACTTGGCCCACTGCCGATAGCTGTCGTGACTTTTGATCAGTCGTCTTCCCTCAGTGCTGAATATCCTGGTGTCTTCAAATAAAAAGGATGCTCTTCCAAACTTGACTGAAAATCAAGAAAGTACAATTGAAATTGAAAATGTCCTGGAGCCCCAATTTCAGTTTCCGGAAAGAGAACATTTCCATAGCAGACAGGCAAATGGGAATGTCATGCTTTGTGTAGGGCTACATAGTCCGTGTTTAGTGTTATTATTTTAAAAGATATCTCCAAGGATTTATCACAGAGCTCATATAACAATGTGGAGAAGAAAATCCTATATACTACTTTGAGATTGTAGGAAGAGATAGAAACATGTCAAGAACACACACAAATCTGTGTTGCTCTGAATTTTCTGGGCTGTATGGCCATGATCTAGAAGCATTCTCTGCTATTCTATGGCAGGCATCCTCAGAGGTTATGAGGTCTGTTGGAAATTAGGTAAGTGAGGTTTATATATCTGTGGAATGTCCAGGGTAGGAGGAAGAACTCTTGCCTGTTTGAGGCAAGTATGAATGTTGCAATTGTCCACCTTGATTAGCATATAATGGTTTTACAGCTTCAAAGCCTAGATGGTTGCTGCCCGAGGGGATCCTTTGTTTGTTACTTGGCCCTAATTGATTCTTGTCTGGAATTCCCCTGTTTTTAGTGTTGCTCTTTATTTACAGTCCTGATTTTAGAGGTTCTTTTTTTTTAAAAAAAACTGCTAAAAGATTTTGTTCATTTTCAGATTTCCCCCCTTCTGTTGAAATTGTCCACATGCTTGTGGATTTCAGCGGTGTCTCTGTGTAGCCTGGCATCAGGCATGTAGCCAGGGGGGGGGCTAAGGGGGCTTCAGCCCCCCCCCAATTCTCAGGGTGGTCCGCGAAAAGGCCTTACTGGTACATTATTTAAACTGTTATGTTAATTCATATCATGATCTGATCACCATGCTCATTATATCCCACATTAATGGGGTTATTGGGATAACAATACAAAAGGTTTGCTAGGGTAGACCCTCTTCCACCCAGTCTCAGCCCCCCCCCGAACCAAACTCAGCCCCCCCCCCAATCAAAATCCTGGCTACGGCCCTGCCTGGCATGGTGGTTGTTAGAGTGGTCCAGCAGTTCTGTGTTCTCAAATAATATGCTGTGTTCATTAGGTGCCCTGCTATGGCTGACTTCTTTGGTTGAATTAGTCTTCAGTGCATTTCGTGTGCCGTGATACGGTAAACTCCTGCAGAGGTGAGAGGACAAAGGACAAGAGGAATCCGCTCACCTCTGGAGGAGTCTACTGTATACCATGCAGCTGTGGATGAGTCTACATAGGGACCACCAAACGCAGCATTGCCCAAACACAAATCAAGAAACATGAATGGCACTGCACACTTTTTAAATCACAGATGATCTCCAAATGCAAGCAAATTGGACCATACTCTCCATTATTTCACAGATGAAAACTGAGGGACATGTGCCCAGGCTATATCAGGGTGTGATCAGGATGGCAAAGGGCGCCAATGAAGAAGAATACACAAGTTAGGAGGGGCTGCAGCAGTTTGTTTTTTTCCTAAAGGTAGAAGAAACATTTCACCTGCTGCCCTTCTCTTCACCCTGTTGAGATGAGTGAAAACTATTTCTGCATTTTGAACATTATTTTCAACTGCTGAAGTCTTGGCTTAGGCCAGTGTTTCCCAACCGGTAGTGTGCCATGAATGATCATCAGGTGTTCCGCATGCGCGCAAGGAAAGGCCACGCCTCCCTCCCTGACTCCCTCCCTGGGCACTCCAGGGACACCACGAGAGCCACAGCACAAAGGAGGAGGAAGCAGAGGAGAGGGGGAAGGGGCTGGGACATATCCGCCGCTCCGCCCAGGTGAACGGCACTCGGCTCAAGGAGAAAGGACTAAGAAGATCGGAGGGATCCTCTTCGTCCTTCCTCCTTGTGCCCGGCGCCGTCGCCTGGAGTGGCATGTCCCAGCCCCTTCCCCCTCCCCTCCACCTCCTCCTCCCTTTGTGCTGCGGAGGACATGGGGAAGGGGCTGGGACACATCCGCCATGCTGCCCAGGCGAACGGCGCTCGGCTCAAGGAGAAAGGACGAAGAGGATCGGAGGGAACTTCCTGACTGTGAGAGCTGTTCAGCAGTGGAACTCTCTGCCTCAGAGTGTGCTTCCGTCATTAACTATATGTATTACTGTGTCATTTTGGTTCGTGGTGTGCCCCAGGATTTTGTAAATGTAAAAAAATGCCATGGCTCAAAAAAGGTTGGGAAACATGGGCTTAGGCGATCCATCGTAGCTTGAGGATGATGGTCCTCTAAGTGCATTGTCTTGGCAGTGGGTTCGTAGGTGGCTGTGGAGCCCTATTCTTGAACTACATGTTCTCCCACAGTGAGGATACTGGTTTCCAGGTGGAAGGCGATCCCTGTCAGGGTTAGCTTTATGTTCCTTCCTCTTGGCATGTTTCTCCCTTTTGCCCCCATTTGTGCATCTTCGAATTCTGCAGCACTGCTGGTCACAGCTGACCTCCAGTTAGAGTGCTCAAGGGCCAGGGTTTCCCAGTTCTCACAGTCTATGCCACAGTTTTTAAGGTTGGCTTTAAGCCCATCTTTAAAAAAAATTTCTGTCCATCAACATTACGAGTAAGGTCCCTGTTCTTGAGTTGGGAGTATCGTAACTGTTTGAGAGGTGGTGATCGAGTATTCGGACAATGTGGTCAGTCCAGCAGAGCTGATGGCATGGGAGCATCACTTCAGCGCTGGTGGTCCTTGCTTATTCCAGTATGCTGACATTTGTCCACCTGTCTTCCCAAGAGATTTGCAGGATTTTTCAGAGGCAGCACTGATGGAATTGTGTGTGACATCTGTAGACAGTCCACGTTTCGCAGGAGTATAGCCGCGTTGGGAGGACAACAGTTTTTTAAACAAAGACCTTGTCCCTGTCTTCATACACTCTCTGCTTCAGGGGCGTATGCCCAATATCAGAGTGTGATCAGGATGGCAAAGGGCACCAATGAGGAAGAATACACAAGCTAGGAGAGAGTGCAGCAGTTTGTTTTTGCCTAAAGGTAGAAGAAACATTTCACCTGCTACTCTTCTCTGAGATGAGTGAGAACTACTTCCACATTTTGAATACTGTTTTCAACAGCTGAAGTAAGCCAGGAATAAAGGATGAGGGAGAAACTGAGGTGTCTAAAAACATCTTTTAAAAAACAGAACAACATGGAATTGATTAATAATAACAACACTTTATTTATATTCCGCCCTTTCTCACACTGAAGAGGACTCAGGGCGGATCACAGTACACATATACAGAAAACATTCAATTCTGTTTTGCATAGATAATACAGAGAAAGACAGAACAGAAGTAAGTGTGTTGTTTTGACTCAATGTCCAGCTTTTTGGTGCCATGGAAGATCGGGCTCAAATCCAGCCACAGGGTGCCGTCCCTCCATCCTCTATGACAGTGGTTCTCAATGTGGGGTCCCCAAGTTTTTGGCCACAACTCCCAGAAACCCTAGCCAGTTTACCAGCTGTTAGGATTTCTGGGAATTGAAGATCAAATCATTTGGGACCCACAGGTTGAGAACCACTGCTCTATGACAAAGAGCCATCAGGACTTCCTCCTTCCTTTTGCTCGCCCAGCATTTTTCTGATCTTCTTTCTTTATGGTGTTGTAAAACACCTCCCCCACTTTTAGTGGTACCTAATTTCTCTAATTTCAGCGAAAGCTGTTTTCAAACTGCTTAGGTCAACAGTAAACTGGGCAGTCAGTCAGCAGCTCACGCCGACCCAGGGCTTAAGATTTTTTCTGGAAAGGATGGCTGGACAAATCAGAGGGATGATTAGTTTAAACATTGGAGGGAAGGGGATAAAGGAGGACACTGTCCACAAATAAGAATAAGTTTTGCTACACTCAGGCCCGGATTACCCATAATACCATCCTAGGGCGGTGGCCTTGGGGGGGGGGGGGCAGCAGATCCGGACCCCTGAAAACTAAAAAAATTACATTAAAAAACCCTGCCCCCTTGCAGTGCTTTCATCATACCTCTGGAGAGGGTGGGGGGAGAGCGCTGCAAGAGGGCAGGGAGGAGGGAATGGTGCCTTCCCCTCGCCATCGCCCGCCTGGTCTGCCACCTTGTAAAGGAAGGAGGTGGCGAGGAGGAGGAAAGGAAGCCCCGCTCCGTGGCGGGCATGCATGCATGCGACGCATGCCCGCCAGCGGGCTTCCCTTCCTCCTCCTCCTCCTCGCCGCCTCCTTCCTTTGCAAGGGGGTGGGCCAGGTGGCGAGGAGGAGGAAGCAGACAAGAGCCGCATGGCTGGGGAAGCAGCACCCTGGGGGTGGGACTTCTCTTCCTCCTCCTCTCACACTCCTTTCGGTCGCGGGAGGAGGGGTCGCCTCCTCCTCCCGTGACTGAAAAGAGGGTGTGAGAGGAGGCAACGGAAGCCGCATGGCCCCAGGGCTTCCCTCCTTTCGGTCGCGGGAGGCGGAGGCGCTGGACGCCACCCGGCATCGCCCCTGGGGCTTCCATCCGCCTCCTCCTCCTCCTCGGATGCCGTGCGGCTTCCATCTCCTCCTCCTCCCGCGACCGAAAGGAGGTTGAGAGGAGGAGATGGATGGAAGTCCTGGGGCCATGCAGCTTCCGTTGCCGCCTCCTCGCACCCTCCTTTCGGTCACGGGAGGAGGAGGCGACAGAAGCCGCACGGCACTGGCCGCCTCCTCCTCCTCCCACGACTGGAAGGAGGGCGCGAACAGGAGGCGGACGGAAGCCCCACGCCCGGGGCTGGACACATGCGCAGCAGCACCCGGGCGGGGCTGCGCCCTGGGGTGCGGGCGTCATTTGGCCTAGGGCGCCAAAAGACGCTAATCCAGACCTGGCTTCACTCCCCAAAGTTCTTGCATTGCAGTTAACTTAGAACTTCATGAAAGACCTTAGAAGCACAGTTAAGTATTCAGCCTCAGATGAAGACAATGGCAAATATCTGAGCAAATCCTGCCAAGAATACCCTGTGATGGGTATACCTAAAGGTTGCCGTGGGTCAGACGGCACACAACAACAGCTTTGAAGAAAATGAACAGTCAAAGGCATCAAGGGGCTGCAAACACAGCAATTATAAGAAACCTATATGTGCATCATTTTCAGTGTTGCATTTTCTGCAATGCAAACATTGGGAATTTTAGGAACATTTCATTTCATTTTAGCACCGGGCTGTGACGCAGTTAGCTGGGAGCTAGCTGCATTAAATCACTACTGACCGAGAGGTCATGAGTTTGAAGCCAGCCCGGGCCAAGTAGGAAATTTAGGTACCACTTTCTGCGGGAGGCTAATTTAACTAATTTACGATGCCATAAAACCTTCCAGCAGTGTGCAGAAGAATGAGGAAGTACTCCATCAAAAGACTCGGTGTCACAGTGGACGGCGAAGCAGCAGCTCCCCCTGTGGCCGGAATCAACCTGGAATCCAGTATACCCTCATTAAGCTGAAAAAGCTTGGGTAGAGCTGCAATGTTAAATTGCCTCTATGTCTGTCTATGTTGTATATCTAACTGGCATTGAATGTTTGTCATGTATATGTGCATTGTAATCCGCTCTGAGTCCTCTGCAGGGTGAGAAGGGTGGAATATAAATAGTAAATACTGTACATAAATAATTAATATATAAATTGTGGGAGGCAGAATTCTTGTTTGGATATGCAAGACACCTCTGCTTTCTTACACTGATGCCCCATGCCTTCTTTCATCCTCTCTCTGTCTCTGTGATGCATTTCCTCTTTTGGGTACTAAGCTCTCCTCCTTATATTTGACAAGGCTAAGGAACATTTCCAGTGATAAACTTGTGGTTAAAAGAAACCCAAAAGCTAAGGAAACCCTGCCTGACATCCCCCCCAAGGCTTTTGAACCTCAAAGATAGTCTCTTCTCCCCCGGAGGAATGCAAGACGGAATGTTATGCGGGGGAGGCGTCTCTGAGGCTGTCGAACCAAGCCTGAAAAGCAAGATAGGCCAAGTATTGGAACATCAGTAACCGACTCTGTCTCCAGAAGGCAAGAGGACCTGAGTCATTTGCTCTTCCATTCGATACTCTGTCTGCTATTTGTTTGAAGGGGAAAAGGCAGATTCTAAGATGGGCTCAGTTATCTACAAACACTCAAGTATTAGGGGCATATTTGAACTAAAGTAACATAGAAAGAGGGAGGGGAGATGTTAAATGTTTAGAATGATTAGCTTTCGTTGACAATAACTGTCTACCGTCAGTAGAGTAGCGTTCTTCCATCTACGCCAGGCGAGGAAGTTGGCCCCCTACTTGTCCCACAGTGATCCAAGCCATGGTCATCTCAAGACTAGACTACTGTAATGCTCTTTACATTGGCCTACCTTTGTCGGTGATCCGGAAATTGAAACTGGTGCAGAACGCAGCGGCCCGGCAGTTGGCAGGCGCCTCTATGAGCAGCCATGTAACACCCAGCTTGCGCGAACTGCACTGGTTGCCAGTGGAATGCCGGATCACCTTCAAAGTGCTGGTATTGACCTTCAAGGCCTTGAATAGTCTGGGGCCAGAGTACCTCAGGGACCGGCTCATCCCATACTGTCCCACTAGACCATTGCGCTCGGAGACAGGAAACTTTTTGGAAGTACCACCTCACGGCTACTCGGAGGAGGGCCTTTTCAGTCATAGCCCCCACTTTATAGAACACATTGCCTTCTGACATTCGCGCCCTCCCAGGCTTGCTGGCGTTTTGGAAGGCGTGCAAAACACTCCTGTTCCAACAGGCATTTGGCTTCTAAAAATCTGGCAATCTTTTGTGACACTATCAGCCCCCTATTTTAATTGATTTATAGTGCTGTTTTAATCTTGTATTTCTATTGTGTATTATTGTTGTCATGCGGTGTTTTATTCTGTTTTATGTTGTGATTTTACTGTTGTGAGTCACCCCGAGCTGAACGGGAGTGGCGACTGATAAATCCAAATAAATAAATAAATAAATAATATTTATTTCTGAACAGGTAATCACCTAGATGAGGATTTGTGTTTGCCATGTTGTGCTTCTTTTCTGATATGATGGAAGGAGGATTCCTCTCCTCACTTTAAGGAGTCATTGAATCATAGAATCATAGATTTTGAAGAGACCTGGTGGGCCATCCAATCCACCCCCCTGCAAAGAAGCCGGAAAATCCCATTCAAAGCACCCCCAACAGATGGCCATCTAGTCTTTGTTTAAAAGCTTCCAAAGAAGGAGCCTCCACTACACTCCAGGGCAGAGAGCTCTACTACTGAACAGCTCTCACAGTCAGGAAGTTCTTCCTCATGTTTAGGTGAAATCTCCTTTTCTGTAGTTTGAAGCTATTGCTACACATCCTAGTCTCCGAGCAGCAGAAAACAAGCTTGCTCCCTCCTCCCTAAGACCTTCCTTGACATATTTATACATGGCCATCATGTCTCCTCTCAGTCTTCTCTTCTGCGGGCTTAGCATGCCCAGCTCTTTAAGCCGCTCCTCATAGTGCTTGTTCTCCAGACCCTTAATCTTTTAGTCGCCCTCCTCTGGACACATTCCAGCTTGTCAACATCTCCCTTCAATTGCCCAGAATTGGACACACTGGTTCCAGGTGTGATCTGACCAAGGCAGAATAGAGGGGGAGCACGACTTCCCTGGATGTAGGCACTATATTCCTATTTATGCAGGCCAAAATCTTATTGGCTTCTTTTGCTTCCGCATGACATTGTTGGCTCATGTTTAACTTGTCTATGTGGACTCCAATATCTTTTGCACTGGGTCTTCTTTGCTTGCAGACCCAACAGTCTGTCAGAGAAGAAGAAGTGGAACATTAAAGATATCTTGTGAACACTCTTGACGAGATTTTTATATTTCAGATAAGAAGTTATCTCTGGCAAGATTGGTTGTAATATAGGGAGAGGGGACTGTAATTTTTCAACTAAAAAGAACTAAATTTTTACTCTGTTGATTTCAGTCAGAATGGTTAGACTCAACAAGAGTTGGCCCATCGAATCAATGGTTGAACGGCAAATCAAAATTTAGATCAACCGCATTAAGGCCCCCTCCACACATCTGAATAAAATCCCACATTATCTGCTTTGAACTGGAATATATGGCAGTGTGGACTCAGATATTCAAGTTCAAAGCAGGCATTATGGGATTTTTCTGCCTTGATATTCTGGGTTATATGCCTGTTTGGAAGGGCCCTGGTGCAATGGGCCACCTTTGGTTGAGATTAACAGCATTCAATAGAATTGCATCAGAGGAAGTTTAGTGCAAAAGATATATAGGGGTTCGAATATGGAAATTATTTCTACAAATGAAGTGGGTATTTCACCATTGTGGAGGGAAACTGCAAGTGAGTGACCCATATTTGCCATCCAGCTATTTAGAGGACATTTTAGGGTTACCATTCTTTCTTCTCACAGTTTTCTACCTATTTTAATCTAAACCAAACTTGACCAACTCTTCAAAGACAGGATATCAGGAGTTGTTTTCAACTCATCTTTCCTTATGTATTTAGGGGAACATCTCTTCTATAGTTTATGTTTTGCTTTGAAGTTATCTCTTATTCAGAGTCATTAAGATGAGTAGAGCTTGTGATTTATTATTTATTTATTTATTTATTATTCAAATTTATATACCGCTCCATTCCCTTAGGCTCAGGGCGGTTTACATAGATAAAAACATAACAATTTCAATAAAACAATTTAACACTATATAATTAAAACGCTATAAAACTACTGAACAACTGTCCAGCTTGTCACAATACCAGAACACTAAAGATATAGGACAGTCAGTTGGGACCATTGATGTTAAATGCTTGTCGGAACAGCGTTGTTTTACAGGCTCTTCTAAATACCGATATTTCTGTAAGAGCCCGAGTGCTATCCGGCAGAGAGTTCCACAGTGTCGGAGCTACAATAGAGAAAGCTCTTTACCTTGTAGAGGATAGGTGGTAAGCTTTGACCAAGGGAACCATTAATAGGCTTTGATCTCCAGACCGCAGTGATCTCTGGGGAATGTATGGGGAGAGACGGTCCCTCAAGTACACAGGCCCCAGACCATGTATGGCCTTAAAGGTTAATACCAACACTTTGAACACAATCCACTGGGAGCCAGTGTAGCTGCTGCAGGATAGGTGTTATGTGGCATCTCGCCAGAGCCGCGGCGAGTAGACATGCTGCAGCATTTTGCACAAGCTTGAGTTTCCGGATCGTGGGCAGAGGAAGGCCAATGTAGAGGGTGTTACAGTAGTCTAGTCTCGAGATGACCATCGCCTGGATCACCATGGCAAGGTCGCCGTTAGACGGTGCCAGCCGTGTAGCCTGCCGCAGGTGGAAAAATGCGGATCTGCTGACCATGGCAACCTGGGTCTCCATAGTCAGCAGCGGGTCCAACTGGACTCCTAGACTCTTTACCAAGGGCGACGGGCAAAGTGCCACGCCGTCCAGGGTAGGCAGCCGGCACCCCCCTCCCATAGGGCAGCCCAGCCAGAGGATCTCTATCTTCAATGGGTTCACCTTCAACTGGCTAGCTCGCAGCCATCCAGTCACGGCCTCTAGGCATTGATGGAAATAATTGGGTACAGAGTCCGGGTTGCCCTCCATCCTCAGCACAAGCTGGGTGTCATCAGCGTACTGATGACCCTCCAGATCGAAGCTACGTACCAGTCGGGCCAGTGGACACATATAGATGTTAAATAATAGAGGGGAGAGAATGGCCCCCTGAGGCACCCCACAACCAAGGGGGAGGCCCTCAGAGACCACTCCACCCCTCACCACTCGTTGTCCCCCATCATGGAGAAAGGAGGCCACCCATTTAAGGGCAATCCTCCTCACTCCATTCACGGCTAAACAATGGATTAATAGTGTGTGATCTTTCATTATCCTGATCTTTCCTTGAAATCAATGGACCTTGCAACATGACAATATACATGATTACTCAAACAGAATGGTTCTTACAGGGCCCTTCTACACAGAAGAAACCAGGAAAAAAGGGGTGGTGGCAGCTAGATGATGTTTGGGGAAAGTGTGGACAAAATCAGGTTAACATTTGAAAAGTGCATCTTCACATAACTGTATATCCCTGCAGTCATGGAAAACATGTGACTTCCTTCCGAGCCCCCTGTGTCGACTTCTCCAGTACACATTCACATATTAAAAGCCTGAAGCAGCTGATTGGGCTGTCAAAAAATTGAGCCACGGACACATGACTCAATCCAAGCATAGTTGGAAAGCAATTAGACCAACCATTCCTTTGTTCTAATGTTTATAGTATTTAACATATCTTGAATTTAGAATTGGGTAAAGAGAAGGAATAAGAAATCTGCTTGTGTGTACATTCGGATCTCTGATGAGGTCTAGCGCATCTCAGAGAGAATTTAAAAGAAACTACCACTGGATTCCCCCACTCCCAA
The DNA here is from genome assembly GCA_030556195.1 of Anolis apletophallus. NCBI lineage: Eukaryota > Metazoa > Chordata > Lepidosauria > Squamata > Anolidae > Anolis > Anolis apletophallus. The sequence continues at coordinate 38,471,985 of JARBWK010000003.1, read as the reverse complement.
TCTTGTGAACTTGTAAAATCTGCTTCAAAGGAAAGTGTGAGGATGGTGGGAAGCATTTCCCAGGACTGACAGGTCTGTGTGTGGATTTGCTGTCAAGTCCCCACTTATAAAACCCTCATTTTGACGTTGTCTGGAAGCACCCACAGTAGGGGATTATTTCTATACAAACCAGTCTCTGACATAATTTCAAATGGATGACTGTCCTCTAAAGTAGAACATATAGACACCTTAAGGGAATCATGCTGTAGTTCGTGGACCTTTCTCCAAAGTAATTGTATCTATTGTGATACACAGTGAAATACATTTAGCCCTCTGTATCCATGAATTATATATCCATAATTTCAATGATGTGGAATCCAAGAGTTGTAGTCCAGCATCTGGAGGGTTTGATAAAATGACATCAGGCCAGATTGGGCCCTCGGCCCTTGAGTTTGATACATTTGCCCTATACAGTTTAGTTCTAAAGGTGTATCTGCACTGTAGAATTAATGCAGTTTGACACCACTGTAACTGTCCTGGCCCAAAGCTATTGAATCCTGAAATTTGTAGTTTAGTTGCGGCACCACCGGTCTTTGGCAGAGAAATCTAAACGCATTGTCAAACTACAACTCCCATGATTCTATAGCTTTGAACCATGTCAGTTAATATAGTATCAAACTGCATTAATTCTACAGTGTAGAACTCTTGTAAAGCAAGCAAGAATGGAGGTGTCCTGAACCCAGGCCATTTTTCTCTAATGTACTTTTCCCTTATAGGAAGCCATAGGGAACAGATAGGTTCTCATTGAATAAAAACTCTTGCTCCCTTTTTGAGCACAATAGGAAAGAAGAGCATGTTTGACCACTGCATTCAGCCCCTTTCTAAAATTTTACTAGCACATGTATCTGATGCTTTGAGATGTTTACTCCTTGGTTTCTGTTTCTCTCATCTGTTGACTCTGCTCAAATATTTGAGAACAGGGCATTTTTCAAACTAACAACAGAGGTTTCTTTAATCAGGAAATAAATTTAGATTCTGTCACAAATAGAATTTGCTTGGTCTTGGAAAATCTAAATTTAAGTTTACAGCAAGAGTGTGTCACTCAAATCCGAATAAAAGAGGTGGTGCAGAGACCTTTGGGGATCTGTTACATAGTTCTAAAATACCAATGAATGATATATTTGATAGATTATATCAAATTCCACAGTATTTTTTGTTGTTCATGAGGGTTCTGTGTGGGAAATTTGGCCCAATTCTATAATTGGTGGGGTTCAGAATGCTCTTTGATTGTAGGTGAACTATAAATACCAGCAACTACAACCCCCAAATGTCAAGGTCTATTTTCCCCAAACTCCACCAGTGTTCACATTTGAGCATACTGAGTATCTGTGCCAAGTTTGGTCCAAATCTATTATTGCTTGAGTCCACAGTGCTCTCTGGAGGTAGGTGAACTACAACTCCAAAACTCAAGGTCAGTGTCCACCAAACCGTTCCAGTATTTTCTGTTGGTCATGGGAGTTCTGTGTACGAAGTTTGGTTCAATTCCATTTTTGGTGGAGTTCAGAATGCTCTTTGATTTTAGGTGAACTATAAATCCTAGCAACTACAACTCCCAAATGACAAAATCACGCACACACTAGTATTCAAAATCACTCAACCCCACTAGTATTCAAATTTGGGCCTATCGGGAATTTGTGCCAAATTTGGTCCCGTGAATAAAAATATATTCTGCATATCAAATATTTACATTACGTAATTCAAATCGTAATTCATAATAGTAGTAAAATTACAGTTGTGAAGTAGTGATGAAAATAATGTTGTGGTTGGTGGTCACAACATGAGGAACTGTATTAAGGGGTCGTGGCATTAGGAAGGTTGAGTACCACTGGTCTAGAACAATCATGACGTGAACTGGACCTGAAAAAGAAAGTCTCGACTACCTCCATTCTGTTGATGTCATATTTACATAATAGCTCATATATACAAATAAATGAGTCAAAAATAAAACAAAATCCAAAACATTTTTGTCCCAAGAATTTTGGCTAATAGATACTCAACTTTATGCCTATATCTGAATCCAAATCTGGGCTCAGATCCATTCTTTGTCCAATACCATCATGAAGTACTTTATTCCATACATGAAGTACTTTATTCCATCATGAAGAGGCTTAAGGAAAAACATATTTAAGCCGAGTGTCATGTGTAGCAGATGTCATACTAATCCAAGATCTTCCATATCTCTCCTGTCCATTTATCTCCTGTCTGTCTTCCCTCCTAATGCTGACACTGTAAGCAGAGCGTGCATTAAAGTAATCATTATAATTATGCCCATCTTTCACAAACAGCCCGTGTTTGGAACTCCTCACCTGTCGCCTGAAGGGCCGTTCCTGTGCAATTTCTTAATTTTTTTCTGAAAACAGGCAGGCTCTGGGTGGGGTAAGATGTCCGCAGGAATGTCTATGTGTATTGCAGATAAAGGGGGCCACGCTATGTCCTCCCAATCAGCACAGCAAATCTCTCCCTATCTCAGCTCGGTTAAGTTAAACTCCTGACAGGTACCAGCAGCCAGTGCCGCTTATGCAACCGTCTGACGTCTTTCGCAGTCTCCACAAAATGAGGCTCCTGAGATTAATGAATTGATAACATTTGGGTAATAACATGTTCTCCCCGATAGGCGATCTACAAGACCTGGAGAGCAGAAGGAACCACACCTTTGATTTGGATCAGACAGATTTCATTGCTTGAATCATAGCTCAGCAGGTCTATGAGTTCTTTAGAACTCATTGTCCTCTTCATACTAACACTCTGTTCTGAAAATGTTAAGTTTCACAAACAGTACTTCATTCTGAAATGGGATTTCCACAAGAATGAGTTCCCTAACCCAGTGTTTTTCAACCTTTTTTGAGCCGTGGCACATTTTTTACATTTACAAAATCTTGGGCACACCACCAACCAAAATGACACAAAATGACACTTTAACACAGTAATACATATAGTTAATATGTTTTTAAATGTATTTAAACACTCAGTGTGAAACCTGGGCCTGTTTAGATGAACACAACCTAGATATCCTGGCAGGAATGGCAGAAAGACACACACGAAGGTCTTGCTCAACAGCTATCAGTCATGGGAAAACTTCGGCCCTCTGGGTGCTTTGGACTTCAACTCCCACCATTCCTAACAGCCTGAGGCTCTTTCCTGCTTAAGTGGCTGAGGGGGGGGGGAGGAAAAGGGCCTGAGACTGCTAGGAATGGTGGCAGATGGAGTCCAAAACACCTGGAAGGTCCAAGTTTGCCCATGCCAGCTTTCGATTCCATCGCCACATCTATCTTCAGCCTCTGGCAGTTTGAATATATGTGATTATCTACATGATAATAGTGTTATCATGTAGATTATAGTGTTGCTTCTTTAAATTGATTATGATTATAGTGTTGCTTCTTTAAATTGTCCGCAAACAGACTGTGTTATTGTGTGGGTCCCGGAACTGACATTGGATAACTGTGAGAATACAGTTTGTTTTTTGCACTCACTTCCGTGATTTCATTAAATATCGCGGGTTTTCTGTAGAGGAGTGCTCTGTGAACTCGCTATTTCCTGATTCGCAACTCCTCCACTCTCTGCGGCGACCACGCCGAAGTACCTTATGTAAGACTTTTGATTTTCTCCAGCAGGATTGGGTACTTTGAATGTGGGTTTTTTGCGTATGATTATGTATGATTAATTGTGCATTTTGTACTGTGACGAAACGGCGCTCCTTTAATAAGTAAGGGTATTGGAGGTTCCAATTTCTCACGGCATACCTGATGATCGCTCACGGCAGACTAGTGTGCCCTGGCACACTGGTTGGGAAACACTGCCCTAACCACTGAATTATTATTATTGTATTATTTACGGTATTTGTATACCGCCTTTCTCAGCCCGAAGGTGACTCAAGGCGGTTTACAGTTGGCAACAATCCAATGCCCAAACATAAAATACAATAAAAACATTTAGCATATAATATAAAAAACATACAAAACCAATAAAAACGCCTCCTTACTAAAATCATTTTCCAGTTTCATTGTTCAGTTGTTCCGTAGTTCCATATTTACCTGTTATGCTGCATTTGCAAAAGCTTGCTCAAAGAGCTAGGTTTTGACTTTTAAACAAAATGTCAGGAGGGAGGGGGCCAATCTAATATTTATTTATTTATTATTTATTTATTTAAAACTTTTGTACCCCGACCTTCTCACCTCTATCGAGGGACTCAGACCAGCATAAAGGGCAAAAATTCAAGAACTTTAAGATCTTCCAGAGAGGCCCTGCTCTCGGTTCCACCACCTTCGCAGTCGTGCTTGGTGGGGACGAGAGACAGGGCCTTCTCTGTGATGGCCCCCCAGCTATGGAACTCTCTCCCCAATGAGGTTAGGTCTGCTCCCTCCCGGCCTTCAGGAAGAAATTGAAATCCTAGCTTTGGAATCAGGCATTTGCAGATTGATGGATTGAACCAGTAAAGACTAAGAATTATTGAACCACAATGTTTGGATTGAGTTGGTTTTAACTCAGCAAACTGTCTTTTTATATGAATTTTATAACTTATTTATTATGTATGTTTTTTTTTTAAAAAAATTTATTGTGTAGCATTGAATTTTTGCTGATGTTAGCCGTTCTGAGTCCCTCCACTGAGGTAGAGAAGAACAGGATATAAAAGTTTTAAATAAATAAAATGTAAGTCAACCTCATTATTATGTCAAGAGAAGGCTTTGGGGCAAAATTACGGATTTTGATATGACCTGGGGATAAGTCAAGGGTCATTCCTTGGAAAGGAAAAAGCAGCAGTCCTGCCACTGGGGGCCAGTGACTATTTTCCAACCCAGGCATTCAAAAAGGCCAGAAATTACACCAAGGCAGGAAATGTAGAGAGGGCTTGTGCTTCTTTTAGGTTCTCCTGGGGTGAACTGAGCCATTCACTACTCTACTCAGAAGAGGCAATGGCTCATTTTTTGACAAGTGCTTACACTGACCCATGGATAAGTTGATCCAGGTTTTTTGGGTTGATATTTTACTCTCTCTCTCTCTCTCTCTCTCTCTCTCTCTCTCTGGCTTTACTTCGTGAATGAAGATACAAATTCAGGAAGGATTCATCCCACGCTTTCTACAAGCGCATTGATGAATTCGGAGGTTCGATGTGTCCTTCGAGTCTGTGCAATGGATTTTTCTGGTGGAGCGCAGCAGAACTGGCCTCACCCTTTAAAGTAAACCAAAGGTTCATCTGCCAGGGCCTAGCTGATTTTTTTACTAGAATTTCTACATTTAATACATGAAATTATAGGTTAACTATAGAGCCAGCATGATGTAGTTGTTTTATTTATTTATTATTTATTTATTTATTTATTTATTATTCAGTTTTATATTCCGCTCCTCCCAGCAGGCTCGGGGCGGATCACAAATATGCAAACATTTTGAGCATTGGACTAAGACTCTGTAGAGACTCGAGTTTGAATTATTGCTCTTCTCTGTCCCAGGGGAAGGCAAAAGCAAAGGAACTCTGAACAAATCTTTCCTATGATAGCATCATCATAAGTCAGCCTGGGTCTACACTGCCCTATATCCCAGAATCTGATCCCAGATTTTCTGCTTATCCCAGATTTTCTGGCTGTGTAGACTCATATAAAAGCACATCATCTAGGATTGGATCCTGGGGTATAGGGCAGTGTAGATCCAGCCTTGAAGGCACACAGAAACAACTTAACTTAAAATGTTTACATTGTTTACAGAATTTTTGAATTGGCTTCTACTTTTAAAAAAAGTTGTTTAAAGTCAGATTATTGTACACTGCCCTAAAATATACAACATTGTAACATATCTAAACATATAGATTTGTTGATTGCCCTTGGTTGCCTTCGTATGCCGGATTATTCTCATTTCCTTGACATGCTAAAGTATAATCAGGGATGTTTGGGTCCAGATGCTATATGGACAAGCAAAGCCTATCTCTTTCCATGACTGTTAAATATAATTTTCATGCTCTGACTCCACCCTGAATTATGTCTGGAGGCTACAGACCAATAAAATGCCTCTTGAGCATCTTCATGCTGAAATTTCTTCTATGCGTCTTTTGGTAGCACATCAAACAAGAAGACGAAAGTTTGGCTTCCTCTATCTGAAGTCTTGAGCCTTCTTTTAATGTATATAATTGGCATCATTACTGCATAAAATACGCTCCATTTTTTGTAACTTCAAAGCTTTGCAGAAGTATAAATTTACCCCCAAAGAACAGGCTTCTTTCTATGGTCATCAGCCTTACCTGAAAAGGTGAATCCGCTCAAGGTCTATCATTACATACTGTATCACTTAGTAAAGGTAAAAACATTGAAGTGATATATAATATATTAATATTTAATACATTAGTCTCTGGACAGGAAGGAATGGTAGCTGGGGGAAGACCATCTGTTCCACAGTGTCTTTAGTACCAGGGGCGGTCTAAGGTAATTTTAAATGGTAAGCGAACATTATTTTGGTGCCCCCCCCCCATGTAAAACAAATATACAATCATAATATCACAATACCATTAGTGGTATTATATTGTATCAATGTATATACAATATATTATACCATACTCATACTATATTATATCATAATTATATTATACTACATTACAATATAATTATATTATAATATATTGACATTATAATATAATATAACATTCTATTATATTATTATTATAAAATAATAAATAAAATTATTTATTTAAATAAAATTATCCTCTACTAAATATTTTCATTACCCCTATAAAACTCAAATAACCCAAAATAAAGTAAAATAAAATATTATATATTACTATTTTGTACAATACCACTATACTGCAATATTGTTTGTAATATTACATGTAGTATAAAATATATCATTATTCTATTGTTATATTGTATTTTTATTATATTGTATGACAATATTAAGCAGAACTGTATAATAATCAACAAGAAATGCAATGTAAATGCATCAAAATCAGAATATATTACCTCCCACCCGTCTCATAATTCATAGGAGTCTCCCATAAGTCCAAAATTAGGATCCCAATGTAAATGTAAATAGAAAAACAGCCAAAATGTTCAAATGAGGTCGAATACAGGCAGCACGGCCTGGGCAAACTTGGGCCCTCCCTCTAGGTGATTTGGACTCCAACTCCCACAACTCCTCATAGCCTCAGGCCCCTCAGGTTTAGACAGAAATAGAGCTGAAGAAAGGAAGGAGGGAGAGAAGAGGTCACAGAGGAGGAGGAGGAAAGCCCTTCATTCATTCCTTCACTTACACTTCCTTCACTGATTCTTTTCTCCTCCCAAGCAAACGCGCGCGCAGCGGAGACGAAAGGAGAGGGGAAGCACTCCCTGCCTGCCCGATAGGGAGTGCTTTGCTTACAGGCTTCTGCGCAAGGGAGCTACTGGGCATGCACGGAGGTTTCGCGCATGTGCAGTTGCGCCTGCACTCAACTTCAGCTCTGGAGCAACTGCACCTGCGCTAAAATCTCCGCGCATGCCCAGAAGCGGCGTCGGAGCACACAAGGCCAGGGCCCAAAAGCAGGCAGCTACGGCGCTGCCTGAGGAACATTGGCAGGGCCAGGATAGCGCCCCATGCGGCCAGGATGGCGCCCTATGCGGCCGCTTACTTGGCCTACCTGTAGGACCACCCCTGTTTAGTACCATCCTTTAAACAGCAGTTAGGTGCCAGTTTCAATTTCAACTTGTTTTCAAGGACCTAATTAAATACCCTAAAGGCTCCAGATCCCATATGATCTTGGAAACTAAACAGAGTCCACTCTGGTTTGCATTCAGATGGGATTGTGTGTTTGCTTTCAAGTTACTTGTTGACTTATGGAGATCCCAACTATTTCATAGGGTTTTCTCAGACAAGGAATACTCAGAGATGGTTTTGCCAGTGTCTTCTTCAGAAGTCTGGCACCTGGGATTTGTTGGCATTCTCCTATCTGAGAATAGCGAAGGCTGACCCTGCATAGCTTCCAAAATCAGACAAGATCTGGTGCCTTTAAGGTATTTAGGCCTTAGACTGCCAGTAAATAGCAGGTGCTGCAGGCTAAATTTCAGAGGAAGGAACTGCCAAAATTACCTCTGAATATTCCTTGTCTTACAAACCCAATGAATTTCATGGGATTCCTACAGATTGCCAGGCACCTTCATGTTGAAAATGTTTTATGGTTATGTCTGATGGTTTGTATAGTTTTTAATGATTTTAATTTACAGTCATGTGTTATTGTTTTAGATATGTAATGTATTGTTTTATATGTATGTGAGGCATTGAATGTTTGCTATTTATTATGCTGTACACCGCTTTGAGTCCCCCCAGGGATGAGAAAAGCGTTATAGAAATACAATAAATAAACATGGCCATACAGACCGAAAAACCTACAACAACCCAATAAATAAATAAATAAATACATAAATAAGGCACATCCACACAATCATGAGTAATACACACAAGTGAGCAACAATATCATGCTCTCCAACTGTCCTGATTTGTCAAAGACAGTCCTGAATAATCATCTGTCATCCCCTTTTCTGCTGCTTTCAAACTGTCTCAGGGCACATCCAGACAGGGTGCAAATCACACATCCTCTAGGGCAGGGCTGTCCAACTTCTACCAACCCTGGGGCCTGATTACCAGACACTGATCAACTGGGGGGCCTAAGGGTCCGCCCCTCCCCGGCTCTGCCCCCTCCCTGGCTCCGCCCCCTCCCCAGCTCCGCCCGCTGTATATATTCACAAACTCATATTCCCCTTTATTTCTAATAAAATATATTTGTTATTATTATTATTCCATTCCTGCCATATATAGATAGATCACATATTAGAAAAGGCATACAGTGCATTTGGAAGGCTTCACAAAAGAGTCTGGAGCAACAAGCACCTGAGGCAAAGCACCAAAATCAGTGTGTACAGAGCTATCATATCATACAGTTCGCCTACAATCAAAGAGCATTCTAAACCCCACCAATGATGGAATTAACCAATCTTGGCACACAGAACTCCCATAACCAACAGGAAATACTGGAAGGCTTTGGTGGGCATTGACCTTGAGTTGTGGAGTTGTAGTTCACCTCCATCCAGAGAGCACTCTGGACTCAATGTTGGATCAGGACCAAACTTGGCATGAATACTCAATATGCCCAAAAGTGAACTAAGATGGAGTTTGGGGAAAATAAACAGGAGCCGGAGGGAAGCCGAGAGCATGGTTTGCGGCTCCCGGGCTTGGTGGAGCCGCGAACCGGGAGGCTCCTGCAAGCAAACGGAGGGATGCCTCTCGGGGCCTGGCTGCTTCCAAACCCGGGGTTTGGAAGCAGCCAGCCCAGATTTCCTCCTTTCTCCAAGACCCCTTCACAAGCGGAGAGAGACTCAGGGAAAGGGAGGAGATGCCTCTCGGGGCCTGGCTGCTTCCAAACCCCAGGAGAAGGAAGGAAGGAGTGGAAGAGAAGGATGGAAGGGAATGGAGGGAGGAAAGGGAGGAGGGAAAGTGAGAAGGAAGAAAAGATAAAGGGTGGCTGGAAAGGAAGAATGGATGGTAAAAGAGAGAGGGGCAAGGAGGGAGGGAGAACAGTTGAAAGGGTGGGTGGGTGGAAGGAAAGAAGGTGAAAGAGGGACGGAGGAAAGAAGGAAAGAGTGGAAGGAAAGGGAGGGGGAGTAGAAAGAGGGAGAGGGAGGTGGGGGGAGAAGGCTGGGTGATGGAGGCAAGTGCGCTGAGGGCCTGAGCGCCTCCGAGCGCACGGAGCAGCAGGAGGAGGAAGTGAGCGAGAGGAAAAAGAGAGAGAGGGAAGGGGCAGGGAAGGAAGAAGGATGAAAGGGTGGAATGGAAGGAGGGAGGGAGGGAGAAGAAATGTGCTCACCTTAGCGCTGCATGCTTCCTTGCAATAACTCCTCCCTGGGAAGGGAGGGAGGACGAGAAGGAGGAAGGAGCTCTGCCGAGCCATGCGGCCGGGTCGCTCTTCCTGTTTGCTGCCAAGGGGGCGGGGCCCGAGAGACGTCACTCCCTCCCATTGGCCCCCTCCCTCAGGAGAAGAGGAGGCGGCCAATAGAAAGCCAAGGAGGCGGGACCAAAAAATAATAATAAAAAATAATAATATTTTTAATTGAAAAAAATATTTTTAAAAATATATTATTTATTGCAGGAGGGTAAGGGGCCATAGCCAAGGGGCTGGGGGGCCGTGTACGGACCCAGGGCCAGCTGTTGGACAGCCCTGCTCTAGGGCATCCAAACAAAATCATGAATGCTTTTGGCACAAAGCAGGAAAACGCTGCTTTGCACTGAGATAATTTGATAGTGGGTTTGTTCCACACTGTCTTGAATGGTGCAGAGCTAACCCACTATGGCCGCTGTCTGGACAGCCCCCTCAGAAGTCCTGGACTTCTGAGAGGGCAGTCCAGACAGCGATCTCTCATTTTTCTGGACTGAATTAGCTTGGAAAACTGAAAGAGCACCAACTCTCTCCCCAAACCCCAACAAAATCCTTTTGAAAATAAAATAACTTAAAGAAGCAGCATTTCGCTGCTGTCGGCCCTCTCCTGGCACCTAGAAATGATGCACCAGGAGAAGGTGGGAGGAGGAAAATAATTTCTTCTTCTGGCACATCATTCCTAAGTGCCAGGAGAGGGCCAGCAGCACTGTAATGGCAGCTGGATAAGCTATTTTATGTATTAAATGGGTTTTAAAGGGGTTTTGGTGAGAGGGTTAGAGTGTCTGGGCGTTCTCCCAAAAGGTTCCGGGAGTGCAGCTAGACACCCAGCGCCAAAAGCGTGGGCTTTCGGACTGGTGTGGGAAAAGAAGGCTGCCCTGACCCAGGTTTTTAAAACCTGGGTTGACTCGGACTTTTTCCCTGTCTGGACCCCGCCCCCAACTTCTCCCTCCTCTCTTCAGCTCATTTCAATTGCTGCAAACTGAGTTCAAACTGCAAGAGTAGTTTGAACTCACTTTTCAGCATGGAGGAATATGTGGCAGAATCTTGCCCTTCCCAGGAGGCTCAAGCAAAAGCAAACTGCTGTAGCTTCTTTGTCACCTTGAGCACACTCTGATGTTGCTTGGCCATGTGTGTTTTGGTTTTCATCTGTGAAATCACTTGGCCGAACATTTGCAACAAAGTTTGCGCTGGCAGCGACATGAGTTTCCAGACCTCTCTTTGCTTCTTGACTCTTGCATCAGCTCTGAAAAACAGGATTGTAATGTGTCAGTGAAACACGGCATAGCTTTGCTTCTGCTAAGGTTTCTTCGGCTACGTTTTTTATTCAAAGCCATAATTTTGCTTACTGTGTACCCTAGAGTCTTGAAAGAAAGTTTATATTAGAAATACTGACATAACTGTAGCCAAATCATTGCTAGAAGCAATTCTCTTAACATAGAGAGCTAATTATATTCCCCGAAAAGGCCCATTATAATAACGATAATGACATAACAATAATAACATGTTTCATTTTTATACTACCTTTCATCCCAAACAGAATTCTGTGCTCCTTAAAAATTATGACTTCAATTTCGGGTTTGCCAAAACCTGAATTGTGCATGTATTTTAAAATTAGACAGGTATTATAGTTCTAAGCAAGAAGCTCATTTCTAATAGTATTAAGGAAGCAAAGTAGAGCCACATATTGCAAAACACAAAGAGGAAAATTTGTTTTCAAGGATGCACAGATTAATCAAGATCAGGTGTTTAAAATAACAATATTTTAAATTAATAAAACACAATTCTAGTATTTGAAATGGCAATTCCTTTTCCAGGGATGAGCTTTAGAAAAATATAGCAGGGCAAGTCTGATCATTATCTTCAAGTTCTTGTGGTTTCGTAGGGTTTTCTTAGGTAAGACATATATACTCATGTAGGTTTGCCTTTTTCCTCTGAATTTAGCCTACTATTCAGTGGTAGTTTCCCATCAAAGTACTCAGGGCTAATCCTGCTCAACTTCCAGCCTAAAATGGAGAAGAAATATAGAATCATAGAGTGAGTTAGAAGAGAACAGAAGAGCCATTCAATCTATTCTCTGTTGCTCCAGACTCGGGAAGGACTAGAACTAACTGGTGCAAATGACAAGGTGGTGGATTTGGGAAGACATAGCAGATCAGTTGTATAGACTACCTTTTCATATACTGGGTTTTCCCTTGTTGTATGTATTGAAGTCTATAATTAAACACATAAGAATTAAGAGCCAGTGGGTAGTACAGATGCTATTGAGAAATTGAACCTCCCAAATTATGAAATACTTTATATAATATTATGGGCCCATCCACATAGTCATTTAACCCAGAATATCAAGGCAGAAATCCCACAATATCTGCTTTAAACTGGGTTATCTGAGTCCACACTACCATATATTCCAGTTCAAAGCAGATTTGTGAGGCCACTTTAACTTCTTGAAGAATCACGCAGAGTCCTCTGGTCGGTCCAACAAGCTTTATTAAAGGATCAGCACCTTTAATGTCAAAAGCAACTTCCCATCACCCCCACACGGTTTATATATCTCCCCCTCCACCAGCAATGTCCAAGAGGGTTGCATCATATCCCCTCTGACTCAGCAATGTCCAGGAGGGTTGCATCATATCCCCTCTGACTCGGCAGTCCTCACAGAGGTTACGTCATCTCAATGCACTCGCAATCCTTCCCCGGGTTGCATCATCCACAGCTGCCCAGTCGTTCTTTGTTTTGTCTATGTCAAGCTGCGATCCCCGCTGGCCTCCCCAAGGCCGCGAGTATCCAGCTCTGACAGAATCTCCTCCTCCACCTCGTCCTCCCCCTGTGAAGAGAAGACGGTAATCAATCCCTTGGTTCCACTGGGCTCACGTATCTCTTTAAGAGACTGCAATGAAACGTGGGGTGAATCTTGCCCATCCCCTTCGGTAAAACAAGCTCATACGTAACCTGGTTCACAGCCCAAGCTACCCGAAACGGGCCTTAATATTTCGGACCCAATTTCTGGGAAGGAAGTCCCAACTTCACATTCTGAGCCGACAGCCAAACTAAATCGCCTTCTTGATACACCTCCCCTTCTTGCCTACGCCTATCTCCATACCGCTTATAAGAGCACTGCGCCTTCCGCAAAGCCTCAGTTACTTCCTTCCACTCCTCTCTTGCTCTCAAACTCCAGTCATCTACACCTTCTTTACCCCAACTCGCAGGGAGATGAGGCATCGGCACCACCTCCTGTCCATATACAATAGAAAATGGAGTCCGACCAGTCGAAGAATGCACAGAACCATTATACGCCATCTCAGCATAAGGCAACAGGTCCGCCCAATTATTCTGCTGCCTGTTTGAAAAAATACGCAGATAACTTCCTAATGATTTCTGGGTGCGTTCCACTCCGCCATTACACATAGGATGATAAGCAGAAGTTAAACTTCGATCCGCCCCCAACACCTCCAAAAACTTCTCCCAAAACTTCACAGTGAATTGCACCCCTCGATCGCTAATCACTTGCTCAGGGCATCCATGTAACCGATAAATATGTTGGACATACAACTTCGCTAACTTCTCAGCGGAGGGCAATCGCACCAAGGGAATAAAATGGGCTTGCTTTGAAAATAAATCCAACACCGTCCAAATATACCGGTAGCCCCGACTTACCGGTAATTCGCCCACAAAATCCGTACTTACATGTGTCCAAGGCCGGATTGGTGTTGCCACTACCTGTATCAAACCCTGAGGCTTGGCTGTGGGCGCCTTCCCCCTGGCACACGCCTCACATCCTAGTACATACCTCCGCACATCTCCCCTCAATCCGGGCCACCAATATCGACTCCGCAACCCCAGGGTGGTTTTAGTCACTCCCCAATGTCCTGCCGTCTTATGATCATGACCCTGTTCCAATACCTTCCCCCGCAACCCTTGAGGAATATACAACTTTGACCGTGCAAACCATAACCCCTCTTGCAGCTTACACTCCTCCTTATGACTGCTCAACCAATCATCTTCCTGATAATAACTCTGCAACCTCTCTATCCAATCCTCAACTTTTGCTTTCTGCTCATTCTCCTCCTGCTTCCTCTGAGCACGCGTTTGAACTCGTAATCCCCACTGGCACTTCGAAAAAACCTCCGCCAAGCTAGGAGGGGGATTAGAGCCCACCGAGGGATAACGAGAAAGGGCATCAGCCACTACATTTTCCTTACCCTTGATATGCCGTAGTGTAAAATCAAACCTAGCAAAATACTGCGCCCATCGAACCAACTTAGGCAGCCAGTCCTTTAAATGCAGCTCCCACTGCCCGAACACGACTTGCTTCACTGGGATACAAATGGCCATAATCTTCCATATGATCCCCTACAGTAGCCACAAAAAATGCTACTTTACAGGCCTCCCCTTCGAATTCCGCTCGGAGGGGCTCTCTTCTCGGCCTGTTCCCGTAATCCCGTAATCCTCCCCAAGGCCGCGAGTATCCAGCTCTGACACAGATTAATGTGGGATTTTATTCAGCTGTGTGGAAGGGGCCCTTGTGAGATAGAAACCATGGCTTTGCAAAACCTACTGAGCACGCCTCTGTCTTACATTGACCTTTTTGTGTAAATGGTTGCTAAAATGGTGTCTGGTCACATTCAAGACCCCTGTCTTAATTTCCATAATCCCCTCACAATGGACTGGGAGACCCGGCAAAATTACTCAATGGATGTATCCCTGGGTCTGTTTCCTGCTCCCATTGATAAGCCTGAGGCTATCTGTAGGAATAAAATAGTGAAAAGTAGAGACATCACACTGGCAACAAAGATCTGCATAGTCAAAGCAATGGTATTCCCCGTAGTAACATACGGATGTGAGAGCTGGACCTTAGGGAAGGCTGAGCGAAGGAAGATAGATGCTTTTATTTATTTATTTATTTATTTATTTATTTATTTATTTATTGTTTCGGCTTGATAGACCACCCTATTTGAAGCTCAGGGCGGTTTACAGCACACAAAGCATAGCCAATTAAAATACATAAAATGTAACATCATAAAACAGTTAAAACAGTTTAAAAAGTCCCCTGTGGTGTTGGAGGAAAGCTCTGAGAGTGTCTTGGACCGCGAAAAGATCCAACCAGCCCATACTTCAGGAAATAAAGCCCAACTGCTCATTGGAGGGAAGGATAGTAGAGGCAAAGATGAAGTAATTTGGCCACATCATGAGAAGAAAGGAATGCTTAAAGAAGACAATGATGCTGGGGAAAATGGCAGGAAAAAGGAAGAGGGGCCAACAAAGGGCAAGGTGGATGGATGGTATCCTTGAAGTGACTGGCTTGACTCTGAAGGAGCTGGGGGAGGTGATGGCCGACAGGGAATTCTGGTGTGGGATGGTCCATGAGGTCACAAAGAGTCGGAAGTGACTGAACAAATGAACAACAAAATCTGTGGGAAAGATCTGGCGCCCATGCCTCAAGCCAGCTTCACCTATTGAGGTGGGCACCATCCTTTCAGAAAAGCTTTTGACCACAAGAGTTATAGATGTAAAATATATTTGATGTAATTACATAAAGACAGACAGCATGATAATGATAAAATGATAAAAACACTAACCTACTAACAATCTAAATGAAAATTGTAGGACCTTCTTTGTAGATATTAATAATAAATTATTTAAGAAAAGTTTTAATGTAAAATTATCTGCTATGAAACATTCAGTTTAATTTCCATTGAAGAAGAAGGACTGGAAAATATATGTGAAGACCAGGAGACAATGTGAGAAGACAGAAGAAGATACAACAAATGCTTCTTGGCAGGGGGTTGGACTGGATGGCCTCTGAGATCTCTTCCAACTCTATGATTCTATGATTCTATGAAATGGACTTAAAATTAAATGGTTAGAATCCTCAATATATTATGTAATCTTTGGCATTACTGCGCGAACGAAGATACTTAGGAAGGACTCATCCCACACTTTCTACAAGCGCGTTGATGCTTTTTCGGAAGTTGGATGTGTCCTTCGAGCCTGTGCAATGGATTTTTCTGGTGGAGCGCAGCGTGCACAGAACTGGCCTCACCCTTTAAGCCAAAGGTTTGTCTGCCAGGGCCTAGCAAGCTTGGACAGTGGCAGTGAGGGCCTCAGGTCGTAGGTTTGATTTGAGTTTCCTTCTCTAGATGATTGACCCTACAGGGTTAGACGAGCACCATCTGCCCAGGTTTGAAATTAGAGTTTTCCTTCTCCTAGGATGGTTGCCAAAAGGCTAGAGAGCCCATCCTGCCCTTTGATGTTCTTTGTCAGACCTTTTGGTTGTGACCTGTCTGGCATGGGAGGCCCTACCGGTGGTTATTATGCCACCGCCAGCATAGCTCACAACTTCATTAGGGTATGCAAGCCTCTCCCCCTCGACAAGGGGGAGCCAATGGAGAGAATTATGTAATATGTGTTAAAGCAATAGAGATGAAGACTTGTAACAATGATAATATTGTAAAAGAACCCATCATTCCTTAGCAACCTTCACCCTCTTTGTTTTCTCCTGAAATCACTCAACACAGAGAAGGTTAACCAAAATGATTAAAGGTTTGGAAGCCAAGCCCTATGAGGCACAACTGAGGGAGCTTGGGATTTTTTGCTTGTAGAAAATAAGGGTGAGAGGGGATATGATAGCCAGCCACATTTAAATATTTAAAAGAATGCCACATTGAGGAGGGGACAAGCTTGTTTTCTGCTGCTCTAAGAACTAGAATATGGGGCAATGGATTCAACTGGCAGGAATAGAGATTCCATCTAAACACTAGGAAGAACTTCCTGATAGAAAGAATTGTTTGACAGTGGAACAAGCTGCCTTTAACTGTGGTGAAATATCCTTCTCTGGATTTGATTGTATTTCTTGTGTGGCAGGAGGTTGAACTAAGTGGCAGTTATGGTCTCTTCCAACTATGTTTCTATGAGCCAAGCTCCATAATCCATGTTTAACCTTGAATGATCTTAAGCAAGCCATATTCTTTCACCCTTAGAGTTAGGCAATTACAACCCCTCTATGATTAAATCCCTCTCCGTTGGTGCCCCCTTGTTGTGGGGGAGAGGCTTGCGTACCCTAATGAAGTTGTAAACTATGCTGGCGGTGGCATAATAGATTGAAAACAACACAATGCTGATTCCCACTAAGTGTCGGGGTTGGAAGCACTGATGCGACGCTAAAGGAACACAATTATATTGCAAATATATCAAACCCTGATGCTTAGTGGGAATCCTTATTGTGTTGTTTTCAGTCTGTTCTAGTGAGCTACTGTGTTGTGTTGTTTGTTGGCGGTGGCATAATAGCCACCGGTAGGGCCTCCCATGCCAGACAGGTCACAACCGAAGGGTCTGACAAAGAGTGTCAACGGGTAGGATGTGCTCTCTAGCCTTTTGGCAACCATCATAGGAGAAGAAAAACTCTGATTTCAAACCCGGGCAGATGGTGCTTGTCTAACCCTGTTAGGTCAAACATCTAGAGAAGGAAACTCGGACCAAACCTATGACCTGAGGACCTGCCACCGTCCTAAGCTTGCTAGGCCCCGGCAGACGAACCTTTGGTTTAAAGGGTGAGGCCAGTTCTGTGCATGCTGCGCTCCACCAGAAAGGTCCATTGCACAGGCTCGAAGGACACATCCAACCTCCGAATCACCAACGTGCTTGTGGAAAGCATGGGATGAGTCCTTCCTGAATCTTCGTTCGCAAAGAAAAGCCAAGAAGAAGAAGAATCATCATGAAAACCCCATGTGAGATTGATGTAAATTGGAGTTGAGTTGAAGGCACATAAAAACATAAGACATTCAAGAAGAACCTGGCCTTCTTTCAAGGTTGTTGTGTTTGCAATATCCCAGTACTGAGCAAGGAATTGGCTTAAAGTACCTCTAAGACATTACAATTCAAATCTAAGGTTTTATTCCTTCAAGTTGAACCCTATTTATGTCTTGATTTGTTGACCTTCTGTGATATCACCATGACATCCTGTCTTCCCTCTGTCTTATCCATGGAGATGTTTTTGACTGCCCCTTTGTTTAAGAAAAAACAAGAAACCACAAAATTTCATTCACTGTTTATGATAAACACTCCTAGTAAACTTCAACAAGGACAAGGTTACATGAATGGACTAAACTTGGAAGCTAAAAACTCCAAAAACACATATTTATGATAAAGTGTATGTAGAATCAGGCAAAAATAACAGTATTAATTTCAAATTCTAAAGCAAAAAAACCAAACCCCTATATTACCTTGAGGATTTGATCTATTTGTAGTTGGTAATACAAATAGGGAAAAATTTCACCTTGACTGTAGGATGAAAATTGTTTGTATGTTTCATGTTATGTTCTGATTTCATTTGTTATTGTCAATGGGAAAAATACCTCCTGTGGCATCTGAAGATGTCTGTGTACAAAACCAGTTTTACTGGAGTCTTGTTATTCCCTTCTAGATTATGTTCATAATATTTTGTTTATCATCCACATTATCTATTGCATACAACCTATGCTGCATTGGTTTCTTTTCCAAACCATGCATTGGAGGGTTACAGACTTTTCTCTTCTATATCCGATCCACTATAAACATGCCATCATTTCACAACGTGTCCTTGGACACCTCTGAGAAAACATGAATACCTGGGTACTTGATTAAGGCTGGATCTACACTGGTTTATATCCCAGTATCTGATCCCAGATTATCTGCTTTAAATTGGATTAAATGAGTCTACACTGGCAGATAATCTGGGATAAGAAGATAATTTGTGATCAAATCCTCGAATATAGTTAAATATAGATCCAGCCTAAGACAGAAATACAGTATGGAGATATTTGGTACAGTTATGGACCCCATATAGTTGCATGTTCGTAAAGGTAGTTCAGCTGTGCCTCTATGGAAATTCATAACTCACCTAAGGTTAAATGTAAAACACATACACAAGTGCCAACATATCCAGAGTTCCCATGCTTTGCATGCTTGCACACTTTCAGTGAATTTGATTAAAATGGGTGGAAATGTAGCAGATTACCATCCTCCCACAAGGCAGGCTGCTCGTGCAGATGCAGTAGAAGTAGAAGACAGACAACAGGATTTCTCAGAAAGCTCAGTTTACTTTGTTTTCACAGCTGCGGTCCGTCCCTGCACAACATGGTGCTTCAAGGGAGCGGCCCCTCCCCCTTGTGAGGCACATTATTTATACAAGCATCAGGGTTCAACTTATGGTTGCCCCAAATCTTATTATTGGTTAAAAGTTATGTCGCAGCTAAAATTGCAGCCTATCATAATGTAACACGGACTGTCCACACTTCAGCATTGGAGATACAGTGTTTCTTTATCTCTTGCATTCCTGCACAGGCTCAGTTTGATTTCCTTTGTATAGCTCCTTCTCTGTTCTGCTGTCTCTGGGCAGATTATTGCTAACTCTGCCTTCTTCTCTATGCCTATGCCTGGGTAGCATTCTCTCCTGACGTTTCTTCTTTAACTCAATGAGTCTCCTTCAATACTTCAATTACAAATCATGATTATGTTAGTTTATATGCTGCCATCTGGAACCTTCTCTTGTAGGCTACCCACCAAATCTCTGGCATAAACAGCTTCGTAGAACAAGGCAGATACTTTAGGCAAGCCACTAGGGAAATGTCCACAAATAACTAGGAGCAACTAGTGAATTCTTTTTAGTTTGAACTGTAAAAATAAATACGCTGCCTTAAACAGCATGGAAGAAAGGCCAAGTAGGGTGCATCCACCCTATAGAATGAATACAGTTTGACAACACATTAACTGCCATGACTTAATGCTGTGGAATGCTGGGATTTGTAGTTTAGTGAAGCATCAGCCCTCTTTGCCAAGATGAAGGCAAAGGAGCTGGTAGGCTCCCCAGATATATCCTGTACAGTACTGTACTGCAGTTTCCCCCAAATATCTGCTTCTTTATATTCTCAGTCCCTTATATTCTTAGATCCTCAGTCTCTCTCCAGCCTCACATCTCACACACAATGTAAGTAGGAAGGCTGAAAAGAGATGTGAGAAATTTTATTTATTTATTTCCAGCATTTTACCCCGCTCTTCTCAACCCCCGAGGGGGGACTCAGAGCGGCTTACAAAAAGGCACAATTCAATGCCCACACAGTAAAACACAATATAAAACCCCAGAAACATTCAACATTAAAATACAATTACAATGCATACAATTACACGCATTCAATTAAATTAAAAACAGTGTTCCGTCCATAAAAGCATTGAGCCCTATTCATCAACTTTCCATTAAAATCCAATTTAAAATGCTGCCTTTTGCTAGTGTGCAAACGCCTGGTCCCATAGCCAGGATTTCACTTTTTTCTGAATGCCAGGAGGGATGGAATTGATCGTATGTCGCTGGGAAGCGCATTCCACAGACGGGGAGCCACCACCGAGAAGGCCCTCTCTCTCGTCCCCACCAACCGCATTTGAGAAGTAGGCGGGAGCGAGAACAGGACCTCCCCAGATGATCTTAAATTACGAGGTGGGACGTTGCGGCTGATGCGTTCGGACAAGTAAGCTGGGCCAGAACTGTATAGAGCCTTAAAGGTCAAAACCAGCACTTTGAATTGAGCTCGGAAGTGGACAGGCAGCCAGTGGAGCTGACACAACGGGGGGTGTGTGCTCCCTGTATGTAGCTCCCGTTAGTAATATGGCTACCGCCCGTTGGACTAATTGCAGTTTCCGAACTGTCTTCAAAGGCAGCCCCACTTAAAGTGCATTGCAGTAATCTATTCAGGATGTGACCAGAGCGTGGACGACCGTAGCCAGATGAGACTTCCCAAGGTACTAGGCATGAGAAAAAAGTTATGAAAATGATTCGTTTCGTAAGAAATTCGTAAGAAATGCTACTTTCGAGTATTTCCGCACCTGGAACGCCAACCAGGAAGTGGACTTTCTTTTTCGAACTTCGGGGCCAGGATTTTCTTAAGTGTCGTTATTAGATCGTAAGGGGGGGGCACCCTCCTTCTCTCTCACCACCTTCCCGCCTCCCTTGCCAATAAGTATTATGGCAAGGCAAGCCCTAAACTCGCTCCTTCTTTTCGGCTGGAAGAAAGCCTGGAAAAATGTAAACAGAGGATTACTCAGAAGTAAATCTGCAAAGGAGGGCACTTTGGATGAAGGGCCCTCCTTTGTGGATTTACTGAGTAAACCTCTCTGTTTACATTTTTTCCAGGCTTCCCTGCCTCTCCTGCCCTGCCAGGATCTAAAGCATCAAAGAGTATTGGGATGAGAAACCAACCTAATGTATAATACAATGAATGCTAATGTAAGTGCCTAATATTATAAGTAATCCAACTGGTCATACCTACATTCCATGCACATGCAGTAATACAGCAGTAATAACAATAACAAGAGGTAAAATTCAAACCGAAGTATTCTGACTGGTCTCTCCTCATGCGGTGCAAACGGGCTCTTCTCTTATTCGCCCGGGAAATTCGCCCGGGGAAAAGCCAGCGTTTGCTGCTTGGGAGCACACACATACCTATTCTTGGGGGGGGGGGGATTTGCTGCCGAATCCAGGGCTCATAGAGAAGATTCTGCAGCAAATCCCCCAAAGAATATGTATGTGTGTGCACCAAGCAGAAAACGCTGGCTTTTCCCGGGCTCACAGAGAAGAGCCCGTTTGCACCGCATGAGGCAGGGACCAGTCAGAATACTTCGGGTTTGAATTTTACCTCTTCTTATACCCATTGTTATTACTGCTGTATTATTGCATGTGCATGGAATGTAGGTACATGACCAGCCTGGGCAAACTTGGGCCCTCGCTCCTCGGGATCGAGGTGAGAGAGAGGCAGCGAGGAGCCAGGGGGCTCCTCCTCCTTTTTCTTGCTGCTTCCAAGAATAGAATACCCCCTCCCTCCCTCCCTCCTTTGCTCCCTCCTTCCTATTTGGAGAGTCCCATCTAGAATTCAGTGTGATTTATTCAAGTTTTGGCCTACAACTCCCAGAAATCCCAGCCAATTTACCAGCTGTTAGGATTTCTGGGAGTTGTAGGCCAAAACCATCTGGAATGTGCATGCGCTGGCATACGAACTACTAACGAATTTCGTTAGTAGTTCGTTACATTTTAGAAATTTTTGGAAAATTTTTGTAAGTCTTCCTATTACTAATAAAAAAATCCCCCCCATTAGATTTTCGATTTCCTATTTTTGGGTTCTAAACCATGCCTACAAGGTACTGTGAAATGCAGGTATTGTGGGTTCCTGTTGAGCACTATGGACTTCATATTTAGAGGTCAGTCCCATCTCCAAGATTATGTACATCTATGAAAAATATATTCCATGGTCTAAAATAATCCAAAACACTTTTAGTCCCAAGCATTTCAGACAAGAGAAACTCAACCTGTAAAGCAAACAAACATGCCTTCTACCTGGTAGAAACATCCCTATTTTAATTCTATCATCCCAATTTTATCCTCCTCGGAATCAGTTTAGTGTTGCCATAAATTGAAAATGACTTGAAAGTAAACACTACCACCAACAACAACATATTAATAAGCAAACAAACAATTCATTTGTTTAATATCACAGGTCATGTCTGAATGTGAATGGGAACAAGGCCGTAGGGTAAATTCTTGC
The DNA here is from genome assembly GCA_030556195.1 of Anolis apletophallus. Lineage (NCBI taxonomy): Eukaryota > Metazoa > Chordata > Lepidosauria > Squamata > Anolidae > Anolis > Anolis apletophallus. The sequence goes on along the minus strand of JARBWK010000003.1, from coordinate 38,449,503 downwards.
TTGTAGCTCCTATGATAATATCAACTATTATTGTCCCATTTCAGTTTATTTATTTATATATATGGCGTTTGTAGCCCGCCTTTCTCAGCCTTGCGGCGACTCAAGGCAACTCACAGAAATAGAAAATTTAGTGCCATACATTAATAAAAATACAGTTTAAAACATTCAACTCAACATTTTAAAAAGTATATAAAAACAATTCTAAAACATATAATCACCAGGGTCAACCTGTTAAAATCATTATCCAGCAGCAGCATCTAGCATCATCCAGCCATTCCATGTTCACTCTTCCTATTTCATAATTACCTATTCTGCTGCACTTCCAAACATTTGTTCAAAAAGTTTTTACTCTTTTTCGGAGGGTCAGGAGGGAGGAGGCCGATCTAATATCCCTAGGGAGGGAGTTCCACAGCCGTGGGGCCACCACTGAGAAGGCCCTGTCCCTCATTCCCGCCAGACACATTTGCGAGTAAGGCGGGATCGAGAGCAGGGCCTCCCCAGCTGATCTTATATTCCTAGATGGTTCATAAAGAGAGATACATTTGGACAGGTAAGCTGGGCCAGAACCGTTTAGGGCTTTATAGGCTAAAGCCAGCATTTTGAATTGTGCCCGGTAGCAAAATTCATGCTGGCTTTTAATTTTGATGCTTTGCTTTCATCCAAAGCATTCCTTCTGGTAATCTCTCCCTTTTGCTAATCTCTCCCTTAGTCTTTTGGGCAGGGGACTTGTTTTCAGACATTTGGCGGAAATTTGCACAGAGTTGTGATGTTCTTACATTAGCCCCAGGCTTGGTGAAACAGTTAAAGGGGGAAAGAAACCTGCCAAGCTTGCCAAGCATGATAATTGGGGGGAGGTGGGGGGCAATACAGGCCTAATAACTTGACAACTATTTGAAAAATGCAATTGAAAGCTTCGCTTCAGTAGCCAAAATTCACCTGTTGGCCAACCCCCCCCCCCCCCAAGTTTCTTTCTTGGTGTCTTTTTCCATCCACCTTATAATTCTTCATTATTTTTTGTCATGGGAGACACAGACAACAATACTTAAGGTTAGGATAAACTTGACCATTTCAAGCTCCTTGGACTTCAAAAAAATCTTTCTAAAATTGAAACAGCATCAGTTCCCACAAAAATGTGGTACTAACAATGGTTACTTACACATTAAGACTGAGAGGAAATGCATTGCCAAAAAGAAATACAGAGAGAAGGCCAAAGTTTGCAGGAAATGTCCACATCCTCATTTATTTGTTGAGAGATAAATTTAGAAATGTTGACTACAGTTTAAAAGAGAGATATTATGTTATTGCCATTATGCTATTGTGATCAACTGATCTGTATCTGTCCAATCCCTTTATTTGGGTATTAAACGACAAAGTTTTCTGCATAAAGTGTTTGGTGTTTGGCTTTCAACTAAAATGTCCACCAATTCATTATGAAGTGATAAAACCTATGAGGGGGGGGGGGTCTATTGTGTCTGGCAGACATAGGGTGCATCTATACTGTAGAATTAATTTATTCAGATACCACTTTAACTGCCATGGTCTTGACTTGTGACCTCATCATACTGGCCATCAGAATTGCCACACATAATGCTGAATGTCAGGATTGGGTAACCTGAGCTTTGGGGAAGACCAGGTTCCCAACCTGTCATGAGGCAGCAACGACCTTTGCCTTAATTCCTGACGCGACCTTTGTCCTACTTTTCATGAGACTGCTGAGTCAGACTGGGAGTGAGGTAACTTCCAGGTGCCTAGGAGGGAAGTGAGGTAACTCCTCCAGGCTTGGACATTGGACATTGAGACTCATGACGCTGACTCCATGACCCCGGGGTCATGCCCCTATGGACTACTGGGATTGCTGATTCATGGAAGGCTGATGAAACCTCCTCTGACATTGCATGGGAAAGGAGGGGCTACCGGGGTATTTAAGGTGTGTTTGGGTGGCGGGCCGGTGCTTTAGCTTCACGGGTGGCGTACCTTCAATAAAATCGTGTTGGACCAAGCTGACTTCTACGCGTGATCCCTACCGTGTTTTGGAGAGTCGTTACAGAAGCTAAAGCCCCTGACCAGCTATCCCAGCAATGGCGAGGTTGGCGTGGAACGAGGAGAAGTATCTGGACAGCTGGGTTTTGGATGAGAATGAAGAGATCCGAAGAACCCAGGAGTGGGAGTGGACCACTCTAGACCAGGTGGGGAGTCCAGATGTATCCCGGGAATGGAAGGCCCAGGAGAGGAGGCTCCGTGAGGAGGAGCAGCTCTGGCAAGCCCAGGTGGACGAGATGCGGGCGGCGGAGAGAGAAGGGGCCTGGCAGATGGAAGGGCGCAGGAGCACTGTCCGAGCGGTGGAGCGTCGAGGTGGTCGTTTGGGAGTGATCCAGGCGGTGGAACACCGAGAGGCTCGCTTGGAAGACCAGGCGGTGGAGTACCAAGGTGCTCGTCTGGAGGGATCCAGTGGGATCTGGAGAAGCGCGCCCAGGATGGGAAGGCGGACCTGGCAACGGGAGGAGGTAGTGAGACCCCCGAACCGGAATCACCGTCAAAATTTGATGTGTTAAGCTGTCAGATAGAAGCAGTGGTGCAGTCGATGAACCGGTTGTCCCAGAGGTTGGATGAGAAGGACCAGAGAGAGTCAATGTGGCAGGCTCCAGGAGGTGGAGATTTTACCTATCATTCCTGGATGGATGGTGCCTCGGGTGAGCGTCCTAGATCTTCTTCGGGAGTGAGGAACCAAAACCGAGGTCGGGAAAGTCCTGTTTCAGCGTCCTAGATCTCCTTCGGGAGTGAGGATGATGGGAGAGGATGGCCGGAGGAGTCCAAAGCCTGTTACAGGAGTCCCATCAGCTGGAATGGGGAGAGGTATTGCGAGACCTAGAAATTTGCCAGGGCAAAGAATGGCTTCCCAGGAATTTGGAGGCCGAATGAAAAAGGAGCCGTTACGAGTGGAATTTGATGGGGAAGCATCCAAAGTTGCCTTTTTTATTGCAGCAGTACAAGACCATATGGAAGATTATGGACATTTGTATCCCAGTGAAAGTAGCCAAGTAAGAGCTGTTGGTGCTGTGTTCAAAGGTCGTGCTGCTGAGTGGTATGTACAGTGCCACGATCGTCGGGATCCCTGGATCGGTGAGGAGGTTCCTGTGTGCTATCAGGAACAGGTTTCGGGATCCCCTTGAGAGGATTAAAGCGAAGGAGGCGTTGCGGTGCCTGACCCAAGGTACCAAATCGGTGACCGAATATGCCGAAGAATTTATGGGACTCGCAGGGAAGGTGGCAGAATGGTCCCAAGCCACCTTGTTGGAGATGTTCAAGGACGGTTTGCGCCGGGAGGTTTTAGAGTGGTGCCTTCACCGTGATGATCCAGGAGACATTGACGGATGGATCCAATTGGCGGGCAACGTAGAGGGAATCCTGGCCCAGGTGCGGAGGCGGCAGGCTCAACCGATGAGGTCAAGAGGCGGTGGTCGTGCATGGAAAGAGAGCCGGCCTAGAGGGATGGAGGCTAAGTCTGTTGGCGACAACCGTTCCAGTGTGAGCAGGAAGCCGATGCTGAATCGAGTTCGGTGTTATGCTTGTAATCAACCCGGGCATTTTGCTTACCAATGCCAACAGAAGCCGGCAGTGAAAGTGGCAGCAGCTAAGGCTGCTGTGGTGGACAATGTTGAAAGTGTGAAAGTTGGGGTGAGGAATAACATACAATGTACTTTGGGATTGATTAAGGGTAATCTTGTGGTGAAGAAAAGAGCTTTAGTAGACTGCGGGTGTTCTGAAAATATCATGTCACCTCAGTTAGTGGAGGAGTTAGGGGGTGAGACTGAACCGTTAGAGACTCCAGTTACCTTTAAGCAATTAGATGGGACGACTATTGAGGGTGGACCTTTCTCTGCGGGGATGAAAGGGTTAAAGGGGCGTGTAGGACCATGGGAGGGGAACATTGACTTTGTTATGGCTCCCATAAAAGGGCATGAAGTAGTTTTAGGTATGCCTTGGTTGGAAAAAGTGAACCCCAAAATTGATTGGAAGGCGGGGACGGTGCAGTGTGCCCCTAATGTGAAGAAAAGGGTTAATGATGAAGTGAAAGGGGTGCCTCAGGAGTATTGGGATTATGTTGACGTATTTAACCCAAAGTTAGCCCAAAAGCTTCCTCCTTTAAGAAATGTACAATGTAGCATAGAGATAAAAGAGGGGGCAGTTTTACCTAAACCAAAAATCTATGCTATGACTGTTAAAGAGAAAATTGCATTGAGGAACAGATAGATGATTATCTGAAGAAGGGGTTTATTAGGCGATCAGAGTCCCCTTTAGCCGCACCAGTGTTATTTAGAGAGAAGAAAGATGGTAAGTTGAGATTGTGCATTGACTATAGAGGGTTGAATGCAGTCAGCACTACAAACTGCTATCCTCTGCCGCTGATCAAGGATCTGTTAGGATTGTTAGGAGGTTGTAAGTTTTTTACAAAATTAGATTTGATCGACGCGTTCCATATGATTCGTGTTAAAGAGAGTGACCAGTGGAAGACCGCGTTTTCGTGCCCCCTCGGGTTATTCGAGTGGGTCGTGATGCCCTTCGGTTTGGCAGGATCTCCAGGTCTGTTCATGCAATTAATTAATGAGGTGTTGCACCCCCTTTTGTATAAAGGGGTCTTTGTATACTTAGATGACATTGTAGTAGCGACAAGTACGAAAGAGGAGCATGTTAGGTTGGTGCGAGAGGTGTTAGAGCGGTTGAGGCAAGCTAGTTTGTTTGTGAAGCTGAGTAAGTGTGAGTTTGGTAAGAATCAGATTGATTTCCTAGGATATAGGATTGGTGAGAGTGGTGTGGCAATGGATCCGGCGAAGGTGGATGACGTGTTGAGCTGGGAGGCTCCGCGTACCCGGAGGCAGTTGCAGGCTTTTTAGGGCTAGCGAATTTCTATCGGACTTTTATCCCTGGATTTGCTGCTATAGCCCTCCCACTCACCGAGCTATTGAAGACCAAGGGCAAAGGAGAGTCTAGGAAGGTTAAGTCCCCAGGTGCAGTGTTGAATTGGGACCAGGGTTGTCAGGAAGCTTTTATGAGGTTGAAGAAAGCCTTTACTGAGGGGCCATTGTTGTTGCATCCGGATGTGAATGAACCTTTTGTAGTTCAGTGTGATGCTTCTGCTTGGGCATATGGGGGCTTTGTTGCAAGAGGATGGTCAAGGGAAATTGAGACCCTGTGCTTATTTTTCGAAAAAGTTTGGGGAACATGAACGGAAGTGGCCGGTGTGGGAGAAGGAGGCATTTGCAGTGCGCAATGCGTTAGTAACTTGGAGGCAGTTTCTGGAAGGAGCTGCATTTCCATTAGTGGATATGACTGATCATCAGACTTTGAAGTATTTATGGAACCCACAGAAGTTGTCCCGAAGTTGGTGAGGTGGTCCCAGTTTTTCAATAGGTTTAATTTTAGGTTACAGCACATTAAAGGTAAAGAGAACGTTGTGGCTGATGCTTTGTCTCGATATCCTAGTGTAGGGGAGAATGGGTTGCATAAGGAAGGAGAGGTTTTTTCCAAAGAGCAGTGGGGTTGTGCGGTGCAGACCCGATCGCAGGAGAAGGCGGTGATAAAAAAGGAAGTGGAAGTTGTGGATGAATGGAGCTTAGAGTTACAGAGGAATTATGTGGATGATCAGTGGTTACAGGAGCATGAAAAGGAATGTGTTATGGTGAAGGACTTGTGGATGGTTAGTGGTAAGATTTATGTCCCCAAGAGGTTGCGAGTGAAGGTATTGGAGATGATGCATGATCACAAGACGGCTGGGCATTGGGGAATGACTAAGACTGTGTTAGCTGTTAAGAAGAGGTATTGGTGGCCTGGCATGAAGGTGGAAATAAGGCAGTATGTGGAAGGTTGTGAAAGGTGTGCTAGAAGCAAGGTTCCCTCTGCTAAGCCGCGGGGTTTGATACAAGTGGTGGCCGATCCGGTGAAACCGTGGACGCATGTTAGTACGGATTTTGTAGGTGAGTTGCCTTGCAGCCGAGGTTATCGTTATATATGGACGGTCTTGGATATGTTTTCTAAGCAAGCCCACTTCATTCCCTTAAAGGGATTGCCGTCAGCAGAACGTTTGGCAGAGTTGTATGTGCAGCATGTGTATAGGTTGCATGGTTGTCGGAGCAGGTGTTGAGTGACAGAGGAGTCCAGTTTACCGCTCAGTTTTGGGGAAGGTTTTTAGAGGTATTAGGAGCACAAAGACGTTTGACATCTGCTTATCATCCCTCTTGTAATGGCGCTGTGGAGAGAATGCATAAATCTTTAGGGACCTATCTGAGGGTGTTTAGTAATCAAGAACAGAATAATTGGTCTGATCTCCTGCCATACGCTGAAGTGGCTTACAATAGCTCCGTGCATTCTTCGACTGGGAGATCCCCCTTTGAGATTGTTTATGGGCAGGAGATCGCTCCATTGCCTCAGCTTTTGGAGGTAGAAGGGGGAGGAGAAAGGGTGGAGTGGAAAGGGCAAGCCAGAGAGGTTTGGAAGGAAGTGGCGGAGGCTTTAAGGAAGGCACAACGGTCCTATAAGCTGTTCGGAGATCGTAAGCGGCAGGAAGGGGAGGAGTATGTTGAAGGGGATTTGGTGTGGCTGTCTACAGAGAATTTAAAACTGGGATATAAGTCAAAAAAGTTAAGTCCGAAGTATATTGGGCCTTTTAAGGTAGAAAAGGTTGTGAATAAGGTGTCTTATACCCTGTTATTGCCTAAGAGTCTGGGGAAGGTTCACCCAACTTTCCATTGTAGTTTTTGAAAAAGTATGTGAATCCATTTCCACCACGGGATTGAATATGTTTTATTTCCTCAGGGGAGGACGAGGTGGATGAGACCGTTATGTCAGGATTGGGTAACCTGAGCTTTGGGGAAGACCAGGTTCCCAACCTGTCATGAGGCAGCAACGACCTTTGCCTTAATTCCTGACGCGACCTTTGTCCTACTTTTCATGAGACTGCTGAGTCAGACTGGGAGTGAGGTAACTTCCAGGTGCCTAGGAGGGAAGTGAGGTAACTCCTCCAGGCTTGGACATTGGACATTGAGACTCATGACGCTGACTCCATGACCCCGGGTCATGCCCCTCTGGAGGACTGGGATTGCTGAGTCATGGAGGGCTGTGGAAACCGCCTCGGGACATTGCATGGGAAAGGGAGGGGCTACCGGGTATTTAAGGTGTGTTTGGGTGGCGGGCCGGTGCTTTAGCTTCACGGGTGCCGTACCTTCAATAAAATCGTGTTGGACCAAGCTGACTTCTACGCGTGATCCCTACCGTGTTTTGGAGAGTCGTTACACGATGGGAAAATACCCTTTCTTCCCCCTCCTGCCGAACACTTTCCCCCCTCAATTTGGGCTCCCTTCTCCTATGTGGGAGAATGAGGTCTTCACACTAGCAGAAATACACACCAGTCCCTTAAAATGCAGGATAATGAATAATAATGGTCCCCCGTTACCGTGAGCGTCCTCCTAACTCATATAACAGCCCCTATGGGGAAGCTCGGGCATCGCGAAGCTTGTTCTGCGTCAAATGACGATTTCCGGATGTGGCTTGTGTTCCCGAAAAATAATTCCCCCAGAGTATGTCGGCACCACGCCAATGCAATTCTAGGGCGGCGGTGCTATGTGCTAGTTATTATCGGAAATCACCTACCTCTTCATCCTCCTCATCAAATAAAGACAGAGATGTTTTTGCTGTCACTTTGCTTGATGATAAAGGTGAATTGTTTGCTTTTATGGATTGATGAGAAGAAAACAAATTCTGTTGAATACAAAAAAGCAGCATTCACCAATTCAGGTTTTACATACCCTGACTCAAATGCTGAGTGCATGAATTTGCCTTATCTGCTAGGGAAGACGGATTAAAAGTGAACTGCCAGGATATCTATGTTGTATTCATCAAAACATGCCCAGGTTTCACTACATTTTAAAACATATTAACTATATGTATTACTGTGTTAGAGTGTCATTTTGTGTCATTTTGGTTGGTGGTGTGCCCCAGGATTTTGTAAATGTAAAAAATGTGCCGTGGCTCAAAAAAGGTTGAAAAACACTGGTGTATGCCACCAAAAAGTATCCTGTCTGTTGAGGTGATTGGACAGAGAAGATACCCTTGACTTCAACAGATGAACATATCCTTTTCCTGCACCTCAGAGTCAAAACCAGGAACACCTTTATTGTCTGGATTGTCTTATTCCTCAGTTTCCACCCAACCGGTAAGGACCACCAACAGGTAAAAGTCAAAAGGGGCCAAATCAGAGCTGTAGGTGTGTGAGGCACTATTGACCAGCCCATTTTTGCAATTGTGAAAAATGATGTGTGTGGGTGTGCATTATAGTGATCACGTGTGATGGAACAAATGTCGTTTAGTGGTCTCTTCTTTCTTATTGCCCTCTTAAGTTTCTTAAGTGTTGTTATATAGGTTTTGTTGTTGATTGTGGCACCATGTTTTTTTATTTATTTATTTATTTATTATTTCACATTTGTCTGTCGCCCCCCCCCCCCCCAAAACGGCTCGGGGCGACTTACAACAGTTCGTAAAATACAATTGTCAGATAACTCATAATAACTCACAGTAATACCATTAAGATGGAATTACAATTAGAACAGTTGAAACAACAAATGGAGTCGCAGTGGGCTGACAGCTAGGCGGTGTGAGCTACAGTTTAGCTAACTCCGAAGGCTTGTTGGAACAGCAATGTCTTAACTGCTCTCCTGAACGGGAGGAGGCCCTGGGTGGCACGGATGCCGGCGGGCAGTGCGTTCCACATGGTAGGGGCTGCAACAGAGAAAGCCCGGCGGCGGGTTGCGGACAGATGGTAGGTCCTCACATTTGGGATGACCAAGAGGTTTAGCTCTTCGGAGCGCAGTGATCTGGTGGGATGATATGGGACAAGGCGGTCCCGCAGGTACACTGGCCCCAGACCATGTTGCAGAAAATCAACAAAAATAACCCCTTGTGTGTCCCAAAACACTCATTTAACACATTAATGAATGCCCATACACATCATTTTTCACAACCCAGGTGATTGCAAAAATTGGCAGTGCCTCACCCACCCTTCTGATTTGGCCCCTTCTGACTTTTACCTGTGTGGATCTCTGAAAGACAACCAGTGTGGTTTCAGATTCAATCACTTGAATGATGTTAGAACAGCTTTAAAATCATGGGCCATGAAGTAAGTCCCTGAATTTTTGCAAAATGGTTTTGATGGCTGGGTTATATGATGGCACAAATGTGTACAAATTGATGGTGACTATGTTGAATTGTAGTTTTGTGTAGTTCAGGCTATGATATGTAACAACTTCTGCTGTTATATGTTCATTCATAATGTTTTTTATGACACGAGAGGCAAAACGTTTTGACCCATCCTCATGTAATCGGTCAGTCCTGGGAGAAATATCATATGAAAAGCAACTTTAATGTCATTGGCATCAATGTTAGACCCACATATCTGCAATCCCCATGTCTTATATATACCCTATAGGTGTATTGGACTTTGTGCAATGGCTTTTGATTACCCCTAGAAAGAAGCCAACCTAAGATACGCATTAACTCTGAGTGTCTTTCCCCTAATCCTTTTAAACCAATGAGTAAATTTGGAGCCTCTATCTTCCATTACTGACGTAGGTGGTCTAGACTTTGGACCTGTGAAGGACAAGAATGAGAACAATAACAAGCAAATGTCTAGAAGCCTTGATAGGTAGGAGAGCTCTCATAATTTTGGGAGAATTTGTTTTCCAAGGCTTAAACCAAACGGCATCTACTCACAAAAAAGCCATTGCATTCTTGCTATGTCAGTAAGCTTTAGAAATACCTTATTTATTTATTTATTTATTTATTTATTTATGGTATTTGTATCCCATTGCTTCTCAACCCCGAAGGGGGGCTTAGCACATTCGCACCACTACCTAGCCACGGGTTTTGCAAATCCCATTCATAATTTCATAATTTGAAAAATTTGGGAGGGTGGACCCCCAGCTGGTTGCTGGGTTGGGTTTCTAGGAGTTGTAGTTCAAAAGAAACTTTTCCCAATCCTGCCAGAGTAATGCAGCTAATTCACAAGCAGTGAATCCAAGTAATTCATAGGGCGTGCCTTCAAGTCATCTCCAAAGTATCCCATCACCAAAGTAACTGACAGATTCTGGATAGACAATTCCTAAATAAGGTGCAGAGCTTGCCAATAAATTGTCCACATAGGTGGTTGAGATAGTGACACCTTTGGTGCCAGATGATTTAATGTATACAAACATCGTTTCACCTCCGGATTGCAAAAAAAAAACCTGTGTAGAAGGTTCTTTTCAGGCTATGTATATAAGTTATATATTAAACATATATAAATTTTGTATTTAGACTTGAGTTCCATCTCCAAGATATCTCATTATGTGCATATTTACAAATACAGAAAATCCATTTTAAAAAAATCCAAAACACTCCTGGCCCCAAGCTTTTTCAGATAAGGGATACTTAATCTATATTCTTTATTAGTCTCTCACTCTGATACTAGATAGACACAGTTCTACTTGGTAGTTTAAACAGACAAGGTTACAAGACATGTTCAAGATGATGTGGTGTAAGTAAGAAGCTGCCTTGTGTTCTCTACATTAGAAGTTTCACTAGCTCAGTACTGTCAACACTGAAAGGCTGTGCATATCCGGGATCTGTAGGCAGGGTTCCTTCTTAGGACCCTTCTACACTGCATTATAAAATCCAGATTATCTGCTTTGAACTAGATTATATGGCAGTGTAAACTAATATAATCCAGTTCAAGTCAGATTTGGCTACGGTGGTCCATGCTCTTGTTACATCTCATACAGATTACTGCAATGTGCTCTTATGTGGATTTGCCTTTGAAGACGTCCCAGAAGCTTCCATTAGTCCAATGGGTAGCAGCCAGATTTCTAACTGGGGCAGGATACAGGAAGCATGCTACTCCTCTGTTAGGTCAGTTCCACTGGCTGCCAGCTTGCTACCAAGCCCAATTCAAAATGCTGGTATTGGCCTATAAAGCCCTATACAATTCTGGTCCAACTTACCTGTCTGAACACATCTTCCTCTATGAGCCTATAAGAGCTTTAAGATCAGCTGGGGAGGCCCTGCTCTCTGTCCCAACCTCTTCACAAGTGCAATTGGTTAGGACGAGAGACAGAGGCTTCTTAGTGGTGGCCCCTCAGCTGTGGAACTCCCTCCCCAGTGACAGACCCCCATCTCGCATGGTTATTAGAAAAAATACTTAAGACCTGGATGTTCTTGCAGGCATTTGATTACTACAGAATGACACTTTAACAGCTTGAATAACGGATTATGGATTTTAGAAAACAATTTGGACATGAGATTATGACTCAGCATTTTACATGGTTTAAGTAAATTCATATGTGTTTTAATTGCTTATATGTTTAAATTATTTCTATTTTGATGAAACGTGTTTATTGATTACCTATATGGCATTGAATTTTACCTGATTTGTAAGCCGCCTTGAGTCCCCTCTGGGGCAGAGAAAGGCCAGATAGAAATGAAGTAAATCTCTATCTCTATACATAATAAAAGTGAAAAAGATGTATGTATGTGGAGGAAGTGTCCACTTACACAGACAGCCTCCGGGCTCCACAAGCAAGCTATAATTCCAAGTGCTGAGAAGCCTCCAAAGGCACTCCCTCATCTGACATTGCAGGTTACAGTGAGCGCCATTAACATGTGGCCCAAACACTACCAATGTCCTCCCCAAACACTACGGCTCACCACCCAAGTAATGCTTTCATTTGGGGAGACTTCCATCCTACATTTGATGTGTACCCTCTACCCCAGGCAGCGTTCCTTGTGTAGAATTTGCATGAGCCCGCCTACTGCCTCTCCCTTAACCCTTTCCTATGGCACACAGCAAACAGAGGAATTCATCAGCAACTGAACAGACTGGAAGGGTTTGGGAGACTTACACAATAGATATCCAGAGCACACTGAACCCAACAACGCATGTCCTGGTGCGGTTTGGGGGAGCTGGACCACGGATTATGGGATTTGTAGTACTTTCAAACACTTTGGTTCCCACAGACGACTGTGGCCACCAAAAAAGACCAATACAGACCACACTTGGCACACACAGTCCCCATGACCCACTCAACGTCCTAGTGCAGTTTCGAGGAGGGCGGACCAGGGATGATGGGACTTGAAGTACCTCTACTCACTTCCCAAGTCCGCCGCTCCGACCCTCTTCCAATTTCTGATCGAGACCAAACTTGGCACACATAACCCCCATTACTGCCTTCACGTCCTGGTGAGGTTCGGGGGAGGACTGACAAGGGAGGATGGGATTTTTAGTACTTCCCACAGACCACTGCGGCCCCCAACAAACACCGATAAAGACCACATTTGGCATGCAGAGCCCCAGTGACCCACTCTACATCCTACTGCAGTTTGGAGGAGGGCAGACCATGGATTATGGGCCTTGCAGTACCTTCCCTCACTTTCCAAAACTGCTACAAACCTAATCCAATGACTGATCAAGACCAAACCTGGCACACAGAGTCCTCATGACCCACACTACATCTTGCTGCACTTTGGAGGAGGGTAGACCATGGACGATGGGACTCGCAGTGCCTTCACTAACTTCCTGACACCACTGCGAGCCACATAAACAATTGCTAAAGACTAACTAATACATTTCTCAAATAACCCTGGCACCGCCGGGTCCCTAAGCTAGCAATAAATAAATGAAAGCAGATAGTGTGGATTATCTGCTTTGAAAACCTGGATTATATGGCAGTGTAGAAGGGGCCTTGCAACCGGGAAAAACTCCAGAGAAAGCGACTCCACTATCCTCTGGGACAGCATCTCATGTGGCAAAAGAATCAAGTACATTATCTCAAAATGCAGAAGACTTTCTTGATGGTTGAGTGTCCTTCCTTTGGAGGTCTACATCATGCCAACAATGCTTTTTTAATGAGGTAATATTCACTGTTCAACCTAGGTATTGGCAGTCTTAGTGAAAGTATAGTTTTATTTTTGAACTGTTGGATCATGGTTTCTATTTTACTTAAATTAAATTGTTTTAAATTGTATTTTAAAGTGATTTTGTGAATAGCATCCCATCCTTAAATCATCTGCTGATATCAATCATTTACAATAGTGTCAATCATTTAGGGTTCTTTATTGTCATGAGTGGATGGCTGCTACATATCATCTTGGTCTCTGGATCTTTTCAAGTTAGCCCTGGGCTTTGGTGACACCTTGCTGACGTGTCTAAGAGAGCTAAGAAAAGGCCTTTGGTGAAAAGTCACATAGGTTACCCTGCTCCTGGTATCCATCACACACAGAAAAGTTGTTTTATTTAGAATTGGGTCTTGATTACATATCTTTCGAACAAGCTTATTGACAAATTTGGAACTAGACTGTAACATTGAGTTGTTCCTTTTGCCAATCTTCTATGGGCAGCCTTTTCATGAAGCCAGAAAGGAATGGCTGGAACCAGTTATGCCTTTTCTTGAGGTATCTGGTGCTTCGGTTAGTGCAACCGGTTTACCAGCTGATTTCTGGGAGTTGAAGCCCGAAACATCTGCGGACCCACAGATTGAGAACCACTGAGTTAGGGGATTTGGCATGGGGAGAAAGACAGGACATTGGATGGATGGATGGAGAAATCTGGCCCAATACATGGGAGATGACCAAAGATGTGCTTCATTCTATCTGCCTACCTACTTCCAAAATCCACATGGTGACATACCATTTGAAAAAAAATGATATAGGTAGATGCAACCAAGTACAAATATGCGAATGTCGTAATGGATTTTCTTTATAAAATGGGGCACCCAAAGCCACTAGTTTGGCCTCTGTCGGGAGATAAATTTTGGTGGTAATAATAATAATAATAATAATAATCTTTATTTATACCCCACCACCATCTCCCCAATGGGGACTCAGGGCGGCTTACTTGAGGCCAAGCCCAAACAACACATTACAATAAAACAAAAATCAAAACATCAACAACAATACAGTAAAATACAAACATATAAATAAAAAAGCAATATACAAATGCAATATTTAAAATCACAGACAATGCACCAGGCCACATGTATAAGGTAAAATGTGAAAAACTCGGAGTGAGATAACAGGAGTAGATTCTTTGCAAAGGGAAGCTTGTATAGAGCATGGGTTGTAGGAGACCTTCATATGGGGGGGGTGTACTCCAAAGACAGGGGCATTGAGGGGAGCAATTATATAAGGTTAAGTGGCTACTGTCCAAAGGCGCAACAGAAAAGCCGGGTTTTAAGGTGCTTTTTAAAGGTTTCCAAGGTGGGGAATTTCCTAATCTCTCCGAGCAATGCATTCCAGAATTGGGGGGCCACAGAGGAGAAGGCTCTCTCCCTTGTGCCCACAAGATGAGCTGTGACACTGGCAGGAGTGAAAGGAGGGTCTCCCCCGAAGATCGAAGAGTTTGGGCTGGTTCATGGAGAGAGATATAGTCACGAAGGTAGGAGGGTCCCAAACCGTTTAGGGCTTTGTAGGTGATCATCTGCACCTTGAATTGAGACTGGAAAATAAACGGCAGCCAGTGAAGCTCCTTAAACAGGGGAGTAGACCGCTCCCTGTAGCTTGACTCAGTTATTAATCTGGCTGCCAAACGTTGAACAAGTTGAAGTTTCCAGGCCATCTTCAAGGGTAGCTTCACGTAGAGTGCATTACAGTAATCCAGTCTAGAGGTAACTAAGGCATGGACCACCATGGTCAAGTCAGACTTCATGAGGTAAGGTCGCAGTTGGTGCATGAGTTTTAATTGTGCAAAGGCCTTCCCGGCCACCGTCAACATCTGTGCATCAAGTGTCAGTGCTGAATCCAGGAAGACCCCCAAACTGCGGACCTGAGACTTCAGGGGGAGAGTAACCCCGTCCGGCACAGGTTGCCACCCAATACCCTGATCAGATGGGCGACTGACCTGGAGGACGTCTGCCTTATCAGGATTGATCCTCAGCTTGTTCCGCCTCATCCAGACTGTCACAGCGGCCAGGCACTGGTCCAATATCCGAGGGGCTTCCTTGGAATCTGCTGGAAAAAAAGTAGTGGGGTTGGGTGTCATCTGCGTAGAGATGGCACCGCACTCCAAAACTCCGGATGACTTCTCCCAGCGGCTTCATGTAGATGTTAGTGGTTTAGATGTCAGTATGGATGGCTAATCTGATCTGAGTTTAGAACAAACTTTGTTCTTGTTGTGTATCTAATTTAACAGTGACTCTAAGGCAAACTATCACAGTGTTTTCTTGCCAAAAGTTGTACAGATGGGGCTTGCATTTGCCTTCCTTTGAGATTTGCTTGAGGTTACCCGGTGGGTTTCCATGGCTCAATGGGAATTCAAACCTTCCTCATGTTCAAACCACTATGTTACATTGGCTCTCAGTCCAAACTAGACTTCAGCTTCCTCATGTTCAAACCTTCCTCATGTTCAAACCACTATGTTACATTGGCTCTCAGTCCAAACTAGACTGGAGCAAGACTTCAGGACCTTGGATAGCTTTGTTAAATTTGGAACTAAAACCTGAAGTGGAGCCAGTGAATCGAAACTACCAATTTACCACTGTGCATGGGTGAATATGTTCTCATTCTCTCCACAAGCATGGGCAAATTGAGTGTAGATATAATCTCATCTGGTCCCATATCCACTTGTAATTGTGTATATATTTATTATTTTATTTTATGTTATTTCCTACCTATCTCCCTGTGTGGGAGATCATCATCATAAGAAAATAATGTAAAAGTCATTAAATATGTGATCATATTAATAACAGCACTGAATTTAAAACAAATTTTTAAAAACAATAGAATTAATTCTTGGGAGCTAGGTTTGATCCATATGCAAACTTGTTGACAGAGTAATTTATGCAGCTGGCAAAGCTAAATTTTTCTTGGCTCCAAATGTTATTTATCTTAATACAGATGCCAAATTTCTAAGGGTGTGGATGGCTTTTTAAAAAGGGGGGGAAAGCAGGGATGAAAAAGCTCTAGCCCATGCACGTTCCTCATCCACCCATAGACATCTTCTGCATTTTAGACTATGGAAACTGTTGTGTGGAGATTTGCCATTATTTGCTGCCTGGAAAGCTATCGCTGTATAGCTTACTCCTGTGTAGACATGTAGATAAGTTTTCTATCTTTTGTACGGCAAAGGCTAAAAGTGTTATTTAGCTCTGCTCAATTTCTTTGGGTCCTGTCTGGCAACCTTAATTTCGGGAGGGATATTTAGAATTCTGTGTCAGAGCATTTTAGCACCTCAACAAGCTATAACCCCCAAGATTCCACACAACAATAATAATAAACAACTTTATTTATACCCCGCCACCATCTCCCCAAAGGGGACTCGGGGAGGCTAACATGAGGCCAAGCCCAAAGATACAATATAGCAAAATAAAGTGCACAATTGAACAACAAAAATTACATCACAATAAAGTACATACAGTGACAGAATAAAACAAACAAAACAAACTAGCATAATAGAAAATTGAACACAATGTGCAGGCCAAATGGACAAGATAAAATGATAAAACCCTGGATGAGGTAGGAGTAGAAAAAGAGTATTTGAGAGGAGCCCAAAAAGGATGAACAGTATGGTTAGGCCTTCAATTTAGGATGGGACAACACTGTAGATCAGGGGTGCTCATTAGATAGATTGCGATCTACTGGTAGATCGCGTAGGGTGTCCTGGTAGATTGCAGGCAGGGTGGGAGGACGGCTCAGTCCCGCCCCTCAGGCTCCCAATGCTGCCCAGGTGCAGAAGGAGGTTGGACTAGATGGCCCTTGGAGGTCTCCTCCTATTCTAGGAACCCATTATTATTGTTGTTTTTATCAGAGGCTGAATGGCCATATGTGAGGAATGCTTTGATTGTGTTTTTCCCTTATGGCAGAAGGAGGTTGGACTGGATGGCACTTGGAGGTCTCCTTCTACTCTCGGAACCTATTGTTGTTGTTGTCACTATTATTATTATTATTAGTAGTAGTAGCAGAGGCTGAATGAATATTATCATCATTATTATTATGAATAAATTCAGGGGCTTATTATACTCACATTTAGTTGAATTCAGTCTTAAAATGTATTATATGGCTCTCACTGAAATAAATTTCCAAATATTTTGCATTTATGGCTCTCTGAGTAGTGGGTAGGTAGATCATTTTGACTTGGTTGTTTTATAAATAGCTCGAATGCTGAAAAAGTGTGAGCACCCCTGCTGTAGATGGAACAGACAGAAATGGGATGAATGGTCCCTTTCCAAAGGCACAACATAATTGGTGCTATAATGCTGTGTTGTTAAGGTATTCTGATTGCTGTGGGATCATAGGGTTAGAAGGAGGACTATAGACCATTAAGAACCTGCTCGGTTCAGGTTCTTCAGCTAAAACATGCCAAAACAGCTTGATCTCCAGCCTCCTTTGAAGATGTCCAGAGAAGGAAACACCATGAATGGTTCCATTGACAAACTGCTCTCACCACCAAGAGGTTCCTTCTCATGTTCAATCAAACTCTATCCTTTTGTAACTTCAGACCATTAAATCTAGTTCTACCATCTGAAACATCAGACAATAAATTTAAACCTTCCTCTTTGTGGCAGCCTTTGTGGTCTTCAAAAAAGTGTACCTATGTCACCGCCTCAGTCTCCTCTTGGCCAAGCTGACCATGCCCAGCTCTTTCAACCTTTTCTCATATGCTTTGCTCTCCATACCTCTTATCATCCTTGTTGTTCCTCTCTAAACCCTCTCTGACATGCCTAGCCACTTGGAAAGTAAGATGGTGGGTGTGAGCCATTTTTTGTCTCCTCTGCTAGAAGTGTTCTGTTGGTCTTTTGGGTGAACTGAATCCTTAACAAGTTTATTATTTACCCATATCACTGAATTGTGCTCAATATAAAAATGATATCTATGGAGGATGAGGAGGGGGAGAGAGGAAGTGTTGATAGATTCGCATCTCTATCATTTTTAGATTTGATTGCCATTTTCAGTGGCTTTTTCCATTGTGCTCAATGTACTGATAATGATATGATCGGTGAGGACACTTTACTCAAGTGTCATTGGATACATTGTGATACATACCAATAAAACCAAACTTAAGGCAAAGCAATAAGCCAACACCAGGTCACTTGTGATATTTGCTGGACGGCCTACTCATCATGTAGATATTTACCATCTGTAATTGCTGATATTCCTTCCCGATAAGACACCTTTCGAAAGCCCTTTATTTGTGTCCCCATGATAAACTCTCACCTTCACCTATTTTAACACCTTTCCCCTTGGTTTGGCAACATAACTAGATCATTCTGTATCTCTTGCCTATTTGCACCATTTAATCAGCATTTTCCCTGGAGGTCACAGAGGAGGGAAATGTTCAGGGCTACCCATGGTATCCCAGAATGCTCACTTTTTGCATACCTAATACCTTTGGCATGAGAAAACATTTTCTGGCTGAAAGGAGAGCTAACTGGCAAGTAAGGATGATGATACACACAGGAAAGCAGGTCAAATATGTATTCATATAACAGCCTGAAGAGATTACACTGTATCTGAATTTCAAATCATATATTGTATTTCATATTCATTCATATATTATTTCAAAAAGATATATATGTAATAGGTACAATAACATCTCCCAGCAGATCTATACAAACACAACACTCACAATGTAAACACACTCTAACTTACAGAGTTCGTGGAGAAACCAGGAATATCCAAAGAAAATACGAAGTCCACAATGAAGGAGAAAATAAATGCAAGAGTTAGTAATATCTGTTGCTCCTCTGCGGAATGGTAGTTAACTCAAAATGTGTTGGAGTAGTCCGGAGTCTCCATAGGAATACTGGTGTGTTTGTTTTCAATTCAGTGTGGTTGCAACGCCAATCCGCATTAATTGAAGTCCATATGCAGCGTTATCGGAATCAACACACACCAAAAGATTTGTAATCCACAAGATGGTATGATCCAAATTGCGAGGAAAGTAGTTTTGTTCAAGAGTGGGAAAAGCTTAGAGTTTCCTAGGCAGAACCTGTTAATTAAATCTGTGAATAATGAAATCCAGTGCAGAAGATTGACTGCATTCCTGTAATGTGAATTTGTAGGTATCAGCTACAAATTTTATTCCTGGCCTTAAATTTATTTCTTTTTAATTCCATTGCCTATTGGAGCACTATAAGAATCTTTTCACAGAACATTTTGTACCCAAATAAACTGATTTTTGGTAATCAGATTTATTGCTTTCAGACATCAATACTGACTGACTACTATAAAGAACTGAAAGACTTGAGTCACCTAATGCAACCCTTTGAGAGTTTAAAGCCGTCATTCCCAAAGTGGGTATTACCGCTCCGGGGGGGGGGGAGTGATCCAAGGGGGCGGTGGGGAGCCCCACGGAAAAGCCCCATGGCCACGGCTCCCTCCTCTGCCTAGGAAACCTCGCACAAAATGAGGGAGGAGGTCGGAAAGGCAAGCCTTTCTCGGCAGCAGCAGCAGCAGAGGAGGAGGGAGCCCCATTGGCAGGCTTTTCCGTGGCCTTGCTCTCCTTCTCCCTTGTCCCATGCATGGCCACGGGCAGCGGCAGGAAGAGGCAGAAAAGCCGTGCATGGGGCGAGGGGGGAGGGAAAGGCGAGCTCCTCTCCCCTTGCTCTCTCGCCCCCCGCGTGCGCCTTTATTGCCCTCTAGGACCTTGGGCAAGACCTCCCTTGATAAACCACAGAGACCAGCTAAGGTACAACAGGTTTATTGAGAATATAGTTTATAGGTGAGGAAGTTGGAAGTAATACTATAGCACTTCCAATAGCAGCAAATCTCAGGAACAAAGCAGTGAGTAAATAGTCCCGTGGTAAACCAGGAATCAAGCTGGATGCAATCAGGAACAAAGCTGGATTATAAATGCAAGGAAGTCTCTTTAGAAAGCAGCCGGTGTAAAGGCAATGAAAAACCTTTCAGGAACAAACAGGAACTTAGCAAGGAAAGTATGCTTCACCCAAATGGGCAGAAATCAAGGCAGCCAAAGCTGACTGGCAAAGTCTTCCTGGAAGGCCCAGTGGCCTCTCTCACAGGAGCATCAACCTAAATGCGGTGTTGGCACGAGATCCCGCTCCGGGCCAACTCTACACGGTTATACTGTCTCAACCCTTTGATCTAAGCGACGTAGGTCTGCGTCGGACGTCAAAGTGGGCATGATGGATGGCAGCTGTTGTTTAAGCTACCTCAGTTCCTTGAGAATGTAAACCTTGTTAGCATCTCCAGATGTAAAGGGGAGTCAAGCCTGTTCCCGGCCTGAGCCTCCCCGCTTATCTTCCAGGCCTGCTTTGCTAACCTTGACCAGTTCATCCCACATTCTTGGTGCCAGACTCTCACGAGAAAAGCAGGCAGGCAGATCTTTATGAGGGAGACAGGCTGGCCTGGAAGGGATCTTAAATCCATCATGGCTGGCAGTAATGTTCATGGGAAGCAAGGGCTCGTGGGGCTTGTGGCGTGACAGCTTTGCTCGGTGGTGGAGTTAGGAAAGGCGCGTGAGGGAGAAGAGAAAGGTGCACGTGTTTCCCTCCTCCCATTCCCTGTGCGTGCCTTTACCACCACTGCCACAGAGGGAGGCGCATGGGGAGCAAGAGAGCAAGGGGAGAGGAGTGCACCTTCCCCCCCCCCCACCCCATGCATGGCTTTTCTGCCTCCTCCCGCTGCTGCCCCCACCCCTGCGGTCACGCATGAGACAAGGGAGAAGGAGAGCAAGGCCGCCGCTGGTGCTCCCTCCTCCTCTGTCGCTGCCACTGCCGCTGAGGAAACCTCACGCACTGCAAAGGGGGGGGGGAGGAGGGAAAGACAGAAGGGACTAGATGACCCTTGGAGTCTCTTACAACCTTCTTCATTAGTGTTGTTGTTATTACTACTACTATTATTGAGACTATTATTGAGACTGGGTGGCCATCTGTCAGGGGTGCTTTAATTGTGCTTCTGCTTCATGAAGGTAGAAGGACGTTGGACTAGATGGTCTTTAGAGGTTCCTTCCAACACTATTACTATTATAATAGCAACCCTGATGAATTGTGCTTTGCTGTGCATTTTACCATGCTTTTACTGTATTTTTATGGTGTATTATTGTGTTTATTGTGTTTTTATTGTGTGATACTATGTTATAAAATTGTGCTCCACTGTTGTGAGTCGCCCCGAGCCACACCGGGAGTGGTGACTAACAAGTGTGAATAATAAATAAATAAATAAATATTTCTAGGGGGGCGCTGAGTAAAAAAATTTCTGGAAAGGGGGCGGTAGGCCAAAAAAGTTTGGGAACCACTGGTTTAGAGCAAGGGATCTGATTTACATATTTCTAGATTGTGTTATGTGCTATTCCACTCACACAACTGTGTGAATATGCTTTATATTTTAGGACCTTCTCTACCCTGCATCAAAAGAAGTGGGTTTGTAGCCACAAAACCTCCTTTTCCCTCTGCAATAGCACTCCTTACAGGGTTAGTTCAGTTACTCATACTTAAAGTTCTTCACCTTTGGACTTTTTAGTTGTGACTTCCAGTTTCAGTTTTATATATGCTAATCATAAAACAGAATATTGCTGTGTTATATCATAACTGTGCAAACTTTTTTACTTTTCCACGAATAACTACTTCCTCTGAAATTTAGCCCACAGTACTTGGGATTCAGTGGTGGTATCTCATGCAAGTGCTAACCAGAGCTAACCTTGCTTAGCTTCCAAGAGCAGGAGGTATCTGGGGTTTTTATCGTATTTAGACATACTCTGTAACATTTCACAAATGATCTCTGTTCCGGGTGCAAGATCTCAGAGAAGGAAAGGGATCTATGGTGTTCTGAAGAGCAACAAATGGAGGTTATTCGATAAAACTCCAGGCTGGCTGTCCCCACAAGAAGCACATTTTAGAAGGGAATACGGGAAATCCAATTGGTTGAGGTACGACACACTATTGAAAATTTCAGAAAACTGTTTAATTTTGAAAGATATGGATGAAGTGAAAGAAATCGACAACACAATTGACTGGTTGCAGTATATGCAAATTAATGAACAATATAAAAAGTCAAAATCTTGGGATTCTGTACAATAAATAAATTTGGGCAGGAATTGATTAAAAAAATAATGGAAGAGTATCATATTTATACAATAAACTACTAGAATGGCAGCCTGAAGGGGAATTGATAAAGGATTGTATGATTAAATGGGCCCAAGATATAGGCCATCCAATCCCATTAAAATCATGGGAAATCTTTCTGAAGAAACATCTTAATTATACATATTCATATGACCTAAAAGAAAGCAGCCTGAAAATTTTCCATGGGTGGTACCTCACCCCGGATAAGATTGCCAAATTTAATAAAAACTACAGCAACAGGTGCTGGAAGTGTAAGAAAGAGATAGGTTACGTGGTGGGACTGCAAAAAGGTAAAGGTATATTGGAAATCTATTCATAAAGAGATCCAAGAAGCCTTAGAGATTAAATTCCAACTGAAACCAGAATACCTTCTGCTAGGGCTGTCTGACTTTAAGATAGATGATAATACAGAGAAATTATTTGTTTATTGTGTCTCGGCGGCCAGGATAGTATTAGCCAAGAAGTGGAAGGAAAAAACCATTCCAAAGACTGACGACTAGAAACTAAAATTGATGGACATTATGAATATGGATCGGCTGACACAGGCTTTAAAGCAGGACATCAAGCTGAAGAGTACAAACTGGATTTTGATCACAAACTATTTTAAAAAGAACAATGTAGATTGGATTATAATTTGAATGTTGGATATATAATCAAGTCAAAGACATTAGGAGTTCGGTAATGACAAGTAATTATTTATTTATTTATTTACTTTGCTTCTAGACCGCCTCTCTCAGCCCGAAGGCGACTCGATGCGGTGTACAAATAGCAGGAACTGCTCAAGACAAACAAATCAACAATTATCAATACAATTTCAACATATACTATTTAACATTTAACACTAAAAACACAATATCAGCGTCTCATTATTAAGTCGATTTCCAATTGCATTGTCGTCGTTCCTTAGGTCTCTATTTGATAATCATACTTCATTTGCAAATGCCTGGTCAAATAGCCAGGTCTTGACCTTCCTGCGAAATGTCAGGAGGGAGGGGGCTAATCTGATGTCATTAGGAAGGGCGTTCTTAAGCCGATTACTGATAATAGATGATTGGGGGCATGAAGGGAAGGAAGTACTAATACAAAACATTTCAGTGTGTTAATGTACTTTGTGGTGTTATGTATTTGTTGTGTAAATGTTGGGTATGTGTTTTTTTTTTAAAAAAATTGAAAATCAATAAAATATTTGAACCTGACAAATGGAGGTTTTCATGGACTAGAGTTGCCTCATCAGATAAATCTAGTGACAGAATATATACTTAAGGCATGGCAAGACATTGCTGTCTCCTTGTGGGCTCCCCAAACAGCTGGTGTGCTAAACACACAGTAGCTCCAATAATTGTTTTACAGGACGGGAAAGGTCAACTACTGTATATACTTGAGTATAAGCCTAGTTTTTCAGCCCTTTTTAAAAGGCTGAGAATGTCTCCCTCAGCTTATACTCGAGTCAAGGTTATTTATTATTTTACTCTGTTATTGTTATTACACTTATTACTTTACTTTTTCTTATTATTGTTATTACATTTATCATTTTACTTTATTGTTGTTATTACATTTCTATTATTTTACTCTAGAATTATTACATTTATTATTTTATTCTATTATTATTGGAAGGATACGTAAGCACATTTGCATTGAAGGAGGTTAGGACAATGGCTTAATCAGAACTGGGCAGCCTTATCTTAAATTACAGTTTTATGTAAAAATTCAAAAACATTTAACCTACTGATGCCTCAATAAATGTAATTTTATTGGTATCTATTTTTATTTTGAAATGGATCAGTAGCTGCTGCATTTCCCACCCTCGGCTTATACTCGAGTCAATACATTTTCCCAGTTTTTTTGTGGTAAAATTAGGTGCCTCAGCTTATATTCGGATCATCTTATGTTTGAGTATATACGGTAGATACTAAGCTCAATCTGCATTTACATTCAAAGATTCTAAAGGATTCCTCCTCCTTAAACTACCAGAGGGAGGCAAGCTAGCAGAAATCAGGATCTAGACTCTGGAATTTTAGAATGGAAATGTAATTTTTCCTCTTCACCATTTTGACAAAACAAAGTCTCTCTTTTCACGAGCACCCCTTTCCACCAAAAACTGTTTGTTTTGTGAAAGAAGCTGTCATTTGATTGTTCACTGTTTCAGTTCTTTATTTCTGGATTATAGCTGTTAGCAATGGAGTCTGTAAAATATTAAGAAGCAGTCAAGCATCCACTTTTTTCAGATTCTGTCTGAAACTGACATTGGTTGGAAGAAAACCTATTCAAAAGTGATTTGTTTATTTGCTATGTAGGAGTTTGGTCACAGCTCTGGAGATGCTCCTGGGATTTTGAACAACTCAATTGCAGGCAGAAATTCAACTGGTAAAATTTCCCCTTGTATGTATTTGCTTCACTGAGCAAGCAAACTATCTTTGTATACATATGTTTGCGTATGTTCTTGGTGTTGCCATAATTGTACAATTGCACTAAAACTAAATTAAACACCCCCAAATACACACTGAATGGGGCATAGGGCAAAAATGTGGAGATATGAATTTGATGCAGAAGATAGAACATGGGACCATTTTTTTTCTCCCCTATATTTATACCGGGGAGGGGAACTCAGGGCGGTCTAACAAGAGCATCATACAATGCTAGCATCATAAAAACAACCACAGAACAATCAAAATATTAAAAATATTGAAACTGAAGCAGTAACTCGGAGACAACAATTAAAACAATTAATTAAGACACATCAATTAAAATGGAAATCCGAAAACCAGTCCGGGTCAATTCATTGCCATCAGTTGTGTGATCTTCTTCCACTTGCTGCTCACTGATCAAACCCTTGATCCTATAACCAGGTCTTGATTTTCCATCTAAAAGATAAGAGGGAGGTGGCCAATCTGATATCACTAGGGAGGGCTGTAAAGATTCGTTTCGCACGCCAACTTTTACACCGTGGCACCACTGCCACCATTTGAAAAGTATCGACTAACGCCGCCTAAAGCTAGCGTCGATCTTTGCGGTATAACAAGGATTTGCACTGTTTAAATATAAAGAATTTCGCTGCCACCATTTATTTATGCTTGACCATGGACTTGTAAAGAGTGGTGAGGAGACTGGTAATTTAAATGAAGTCACGGAGAGAGTTTTGAACCAGAACTTAAACAGTTTATTGTGCACAGTGCTTAGTTGGTTACACGTCTGGAGAGGTACATACTTAAAACACTTAGTTTCCAACACAAAGTAACTCTAACCTTGAGTTACTAAGCCCCTAGGCTTCCTATTCCTATTTCCCAAGCTTTACTGCTTGTCTGTAACACTCAACACTTTATAAACTAATTCCCTCAGGAATATTCAGCAACTCTCCCTAGTTGCTACCAGCTTCTCTCAGCTGCACTAACTGACTTATAGGCTCTCTGCAGCACCAAGGCTTAGCTACAGGTCAGCCTCTCATGCCTAACCTACACTGAAAATAGTCTTTTCCTAAGACTAACTGCTTCCCTGCAGTTTCAACAACGTGATTCCTACTCCTCTCCTCAGAGCATAATCTAACAGACCCTTCTGGCTTGACAGCCAGGCACCCACTGACTCTCTCTCAGAATTCTATTCCTGGCTCTGGCAGAAGCTGTTGACTCCTCCCACTTCTGCCTCACAGCCACGTTGCTATGGCAACTCTGCTCTCCCTGCAGAGATGTGCTCTTAATATCAGCTCTCTCTCTGGTTCACATTCTCCTAACATTTCAACACACATGTAAAATCACATTTAACTTGTAACAAAATTATCACGTCACCACAAGGGCGTTCATAGATCACCATCCATAGATCACCAAACCAGCACTGTAACACTACTGGGGAAACATATGATAATGAATTTACGTATCCTTGGTTTGTTCCATTCCCGTAACTAAATATTGCAGCGCGAGAGCATGCTGGCGTGATAGTTTCTATAATCCAAGTCTCCCAGATTTTAGTGCAACACTTAAGTGCCTACAACAATGCTGGGGTTCAGAAAGGATTATTGTAATGATGAAAAAGATTTTGGGGATAGAGGACGCTGTGGATTTTCTACCTGCTATGAAAAGTATTTCTAATTTCTGTATTTCCATGTTCTGTCTATCACTTTGAATGCTGGATGATTAAGAAATCTGATGTAAAGAAAACTAATGCTTTTGAAATGTAGTCCAGGAGATGAGTTCCACAGATTCCAACAGATTACTAAGAACAGATGCTGAATACTCAGAAGTCCAGCATTCTGCAAATGAATGAGTCCCTGAGACGACCCCCAAACCAGGGAAAGTGCCTCCTCAACCAACTCCGAGGTGGCACTTGAATGTACTAGAAAGGCAAATGAATGAGTCCCAGACCAAACCAGATCCGAACTCTCAATATATGAGTAAACTCATATTTTGACCATGTAACAAGGCAATGTCACTCACTGGGAATGATTATAATGCTCTGTAAAGAGGAAGGCAGTAGCACTAAAGTTAAGAAAGATTATTGAACTGATTCAGTCAAGGAAGCCATGGCCCTGTGTTTGCAAAACAAGAGCAAGGCAGTGGAGTCAGCCTTCTACCTGGAGGTTGCCACAAGTCAAACTGACTTAACAACAAACAACAAAGAAAATGTAAAAGGCAAGGTAGCAATAGCAAATCTGTTTTAATCCCAATCAGGTAAACAGGAAAAACCTCTCATTTAAGACTGAGAAAGGGTCTTAATCCCAGGAGCATCCATGTTTAAAAAATAGGCCATTATCACAGGAGCATCCGCGTTTAAAAATGTGGATGTTCCTGGGGGGTCTGTCCACGCACTTGCTTTCTGGAGTGGGTGTCCAGATGCCCTTCCAGGAATAGCCTGGGAATATACCTGGAGACTCTACCCACTCCCCAAAAGCCCTAAACCCCCCACCTTAAAAAAATCCTGGCCTCCATAGGAGAGCTGTGGCAGTTCTCCAGGCGTGTAGAAATGATGCAACTTTCTCCCCCTTCTCCTAGTGCATCATTTCGACATGCTAGGAGAGCTGCCACATCTCTCCTATGGAAATTGATAAGTAATTTAGCCCAGAAAATGTGGGAATGGTGTCTGGACTGCAGTTCAGACACTGGAAGTAGTGCGTTTATCCCACGTCTACCAAGAAGGCACGGAATAAACCCACTATCAAATTAATTCACCACAAACCAGGGTTTTCCATGGCTGAGAGGGGATTTCAACCCTGGTCTACAGAATCATGCTTATATCATACTGGTATTTGATCATAATCATCAATGCTTAAGAATTATTTATTTACCATATTTATATCCTCTCTTTCTCACTCCAGAGGGGACTCAAGGCAGCCTTACAACAGGCAGCAATTTGATGCCATACACACATATATCAGATAAACAATTACAATTAAAACCAAACAATTAAAACATACATTATTAAAAACAACAATTAAAATCATGCCAACCAAAACATAATCCAGGGCCATTCCATTTGTCAATCACGTTGTTTCAAAGTCACTTATTGCACTACTCCAATTACTTGTCAAAAGCTTGGTCCCAAAGCCATGGCTTAAGTTTTTCCTAAAGGTCAGGTGAGAAAAGGCTGATATGATCTCACTGTGGAGGGAGTTCCATAGCCAAGTGGTCACTTCTGAGAAGGCCCGTCTCTCATCTTGTTCACACCTGTGAAGGAGGTGGGACCGAGAGCAGGGCCTCTCCAGATGATCTTAATCTCCAAGATGGTTCATAGAGGGAAATACGTTCAGACAGATAAGCTGGGCCAGAACCGTTGAGGCTAAAGTCAGCACTTTGAATTCTGCTTGATAGCAGACTGGCAGCCAATGGAGCTGGCATAACAGGGGTTTTTGTGCTCCCTGTACCCTGGATGGGATTGATGGGAGTGTTGTCTGTGCAAACATGCATGTCCAACATTTTTTTGTCAAGTTTTTTTATATTTATTATTTATTAATTTATTATTCAATCTTGTATTCCGCTCCTCCCAGCAGGCTCGGGGTGGATCACAGCACATAAAATAGGTGACATGTACCAACCATACAATAAAAACATAAAACCACATCTCATCGCGAGGTACAGGATAATACATAGGCATTTCCTGGGCAGACATATCTAGTTGAAGGCCAGTCGAAAAAGGGCGGTCTTTTGGACTTCCGGCCCGGCGAAGATGGCGGCAGGACAGGCACTTTGAGGGCTCCTTGAAGTGCCGCCTGCTCTTCTGGCCGGAGGGCGATCTACGCCCTCCCTCCCAGCGGACAGCGAGGTCCGGAGGGAGCGGCCGACAGGAGGGATCTGGTGGCCCCAGAGGTCTCCCTCCCCAAGAGAAGGAGATCGAGCGGGCCCGGATCTCGACCAGCGGCGAGCGAGCGGGGAGCAGGGAGCGGGCGGCGACCCGCACTTACTGCTGGCCCAGCCGGGCCTCCCCCCCCAAGCTAAGGGCAGGAGGAGAAGAGGATCAATACCGGCCGTGAGCGTGGGGGCCAGTGATGGCGCGGCCGGCAGGAGCGTCACCGCCGGTGGTGCGAAGAAGGGAAGAGGAAGCGGGGAGGCCGGAGGGGAAGCCGGGGGCGCCGCGAACGACACCCGAGCTCAGGGGATCACCCCCCCCCCAACAAAGGGAAAAAAAGAGAGGTGCGTGGAGCCAATCAGACCAGGGGATGCGGAGGAGGGGACAGAAGAACCCAGCAGACTCAGGGAGAAGAGATTGACAGCGAGCGCAAGATGGCGGATGGGAACTAAGAAGGGGAAGAAGACAGAAGTTCTGGCGGGAGCGCCATTTTGAAAAGCCCCCCCCTCTCCCCTCAAGATTTCAGGAGGCTTCTCTACAGAAGCCCCTGTTTACACCCCAATTACCAGGAGGTAGGGAGACATAACTAAAACAATACTGGGCCTAAAAGGAGAAGGCAAAAGGAGACCAAAGTCAGAAAGGAGAAGTGAAGGCGACACCAGGCTAAATAAATGAACAACTGACCAAATAAGCAAATAATAAATAAGTAAAAAATGAATACCCCAAGAGCAAAAGAGCCGAGGATGGGACAGGAAGAGGGGCCAGTAGAGGAGACTATAACTCTGGGGGATGTCCTTGCAGAGTTGCGAAAGATAGGGGAGGCTCAAGACGGATTCCTACGGAGGATGAATGACATGATGTCCCGGCAGGAAGAACAAATGGGTGCGAACCGGGAGCACTCCCTACAAACAAGAACGGAACCAAATGAAGAGGCGCCCCACAGGGCCAGGGCTGCCGATCCTCTATGAGGATGGAGAAGACGCCCCCCGGGCCAAGGGAGAGAACACGACAATATGTGAAGGTGGGGAGAAGAAAGGGAAGGAGAACGTAAAGCCGCGGGCAGGAGCAGAGAAAAGAGGACTCCACCCCAGAAGTAGGGAAGTAGTACCACTGGATCCTGCAGGAATGATGTCGAAGGGCCCTAACACCTCTGCTCCCCAAAAAAGAGAAGGGGGGAAACATCAGGAGGCAGCTGCAACACCCAAAAGCCCCAGCCGGGATGCAGAAAAGAAGGACGGCAAAAAGTATGGGACGCAGCCCAATAGGAAGAGAAGCTGGACGGGAACAACCCAGCACGGAAGAAAGAAGAGCCTGAAGAAAAACCGCCCTTACTCGCTTGAGGCGTACTTCAGGCCTACGAGATGTGGCATCCTGGGGATGGCTACGGAAGGCCTCGAATCGCCTAGGGAGAACGGTTAGAGTGGAGGCTGAAGGGGCACGGGCCCGGCTATGCGAGAGGACAGGGAACGGACAATGGCCACCAAATGCTGGAAAGATTTTGAAGGCTAAAGGGGGGGGAAAACAAAAAAAACAAAATACACCAACGAAGAGGGAAAAATCTAAAAGCAACAGATTGCTCTTAGGTGCAGAGGGGTAAGAGACCCCGTCTCGTAAAGAAGAAGGAAAAAAGAGCCTAAAAAGAAGACCTGTAAAAAAGAAATGTCCAGCTCAACAAGGAGGGAGACTGCAAGTGAACAACAAAGAACACCCACGAACAAGGACCCTAGAAGGAAGCAAACTACCCCGGTTTTTATCTCTTCCCATCACCATTGCCCATCACTAGCCCTCCCAGAACCCGGATCAAACAGCCACCTTCATCGCCCCTAACCCTCCCCCTTTCTACCCCCATCCCTGGTCACCGACCCCCCCCCCCCCCAGCATCATACCCCCTCCCCCACTCCCTCTACCCCCTCTCCCATCACCACTCTCAGCCTCTCCTTTATTTTTCCTACTGTCCTGTACCTGAGACTGTTCCCCCACTTTCAATGTTTGTTTATGGAAAAACCCCAATAAATATATTTCAAAAAAGAAAAAGGGCGGTCTTTTGGCAATGATTGCTAAATAATCTACTTAAACAACAGAAGAATTTAATGCAGCCAGAATCAGCATGAACACAGGCATCAAAATAGAGCAATTTATTACTCTCCAGTAGAACAAAAATACTGAAGGGTTGTTCTTGCTCCATCAGGAGACATCCAGTCTATGCCAACCTTGTTTTTCATCCATTTGTTGTAACAATGGCACTTGTCATCAATGACTTCTGTTTTTGACTTGTCATTAACCTTGTCAAGGTTGGCCACTGCAACATTATTTGCTCAAGGTTTCCTTAAATGGACACCTGGAAAATCCCATTTTACACTGAAATCCTCCTCAATACTCATGTAAAAAGTTCCCACATCTCCTCAGCCACCTCAGTTGCTTCCAACATAAGCTTCTTGCCTCTCCTTTTGTGAAGCATAGCCATTTCATTACAGACAATGAGAAGGGTTAATAAAAATTAATGTCATCACCTACCTGGTTAATTGTATTAAATCTATAAGATTGTATTCTTTGTTCATTAATCTGGGGGGGGGGGGGGAATTATTACAAGCCTTTCTGGTTTAATACTCAGATTAGTTAAAATAGATTACTTCAAAGCAATGGAATAGCCTATCCATATTTTCCCAGGGAAGAGTCTTGTGATCAGTGGTATACTAGTTCTTCTGCTGCTTGCATAGATTATACCGTTGGGTCTCCGTATCCATAGAGGCTGCATTCATAGAGTCAAGCAGACATGGCTTAAGAACATAAGAACATAAGAAGAGCCATGCTGAATCGGGCCTCAGCCCATCTAGTCCAGCATTCTGTGTCACACAGTGGCCCACTAGTTGTACACAGGGATCTCTAGCAGAAAGGAGGGCAAAACCCTCAGCTGCTCCCGACCGCCCACAACCAGTACCCGGGGAAAATCCTGCCTGCCTCCATCAACACAGAGGTGGCACTTGGATGTCCATTTCAGTAACTACTGATTCTTTTGGTATCCATGAACCTGTCTAATCCTGCCTTGAAGCTGTCCAGGCTGACAGCTGTCACAACCTCCTCTGGAAGTGAGTTCCATAACCCAATGACCCTCTGGGTGAAGAAATATTTCCCTTTATTAGTCCTAACTTTCCTACCTTGGAGCTTTAGGGAGTGCCCCCTAGTCCTAGTGGTTTTTTTTGTTTGTTTGTTTTTTTAAAAATAAATTTTATTCATACACATAACATACACAGCGTCAGATATACACACAAACAATAATGGGGATAGGGATAGGGGAGCCTTAAAAACAGATTATCACAAAATTACAAACTCAACATAGATGTTGACTTCACATCTCTGGTTACATGAAATAAGTCTAGGTCTGATCTAATTCCCTTTTTCCCCCTTTTTGGGGTTAGATTTTAACCTTTCCAGCCTATTGGCTCTTGTTCTTTTTCTTCTTTATATATTCGATGAGGGGTTGCCACACCTGTACAAACTTCTTTGTAGAGCTATCTCGAAGGAGCTGAGTAAGTTTATCCATTTCCATCATTTCATAGACTTTATTTAGCCATTCCTCCTTGTTAGGAACTTCTGGGGATCTCCAATGTCTTGCCAGGGTAATTCGGGCCGCCGCGGACAAATAGGTCAGTAATTTCTCAGCATCTTTCTTCACTTCTTGGCCTGTAATATTTAATAAATATAATTCTGGTTTCCCCCCTTCAGGTTCATTATTTCTGAGACCACTTTATGGATCATGTTCCAATAGCCTCCTACCACTTTGCATGTCCACATTTGATGATAATACGTCCCTTTTTCATTGTTGCATTTCCAGCAACGGTTGTTGCCACTTTTATTTATTTTTTCCAATTGACTAGGGGTCAGATACCATCTAAATATTGTTTTGTATGTGTTTTCCTTAATACAATATGCATAGGAATAGTTCTGTTTTACTTTCCAAATTTTGTCCCAGTCCTCTTGAGGGATTTTGTGGCCAATATTGGTTTCCCATTTTACCTTGTATTCTTCCACCAGCTTGCTTTCTCTCTCCCCTTCCAACAGGAGCTTATACAATACCCTCACGGTTTTCTTATCTGACTGAAGCCAGAGCTTTTCCCCTCTGGTTGGCGTCCAGTCCCACCCAGTTTTTTCATCTACTTTGAACCTTTGTTCCAATCGATTATATTGGAACCAGTTTAAATTCAAATTGAGGGCGTGTAATTCTTCTCGGTTTTTAAGGGTTATATTTCCACCCGATTTTTTTAATAAATCCTTATAATTCGGCCAATTACCGTTTTCTAGGTATTTCACCTGGAAAGCCTCCAGGGGGGATACCCATAAGGGTACTTTAGTACAAAGGTGTTTTCTTGTCCTATTCCAAATTTTAAGAAGTGTTGTTCTTATAACATGATTATTAAAGCCACTGTCCTGTTTAATCTTGTTATACATTAAATAACTGTGCCAGCCAATTTTTTTCCCGGCACCCTCTAAACTTAATAATTCTCTATTTTCTAATTTAATCCAATCTTTTAAGCTTTCTAAACAATTGGCTTCGAAATATCTAATTAGGTTAGGGACTCCTAGACCACCGTTACTGGGTTTCTCTTGCATATAAGCCTTCTTGATTCTGGCCTTACGACCTTGCCATATAAATTTTGAGATCTCATTTTGCCATTTTTTAAAAATATATTCGTTTTTTAAGATCGGCAGAGTTTGGAACAGAAAATTAACCTTAGGGAAGATCATCATTTTTATCGTGGAAATCCTATTTTTGATTTACTCTTATTTAATTTGAAGCCTGACACCTCCCCAAATTCTTCAATTTTTTGCAACCTAGTCCTAGTGTTGTGTGACAGAGAAAATATTTTTTCTTTATTCACCTTTTCTATCCCATGCATGATTTTATACACTTCGATCAAGTCACCTCTTAAACGCCGTCTTTCAAGGCTGAAAAGACCAAGGCGTTGCAACCTGGTTTCATAAGGGAGCTGCTCCATCCCTTGGATCATTTTTGTTGCCCTTCTTTGTACCTTTTCCAGTTCCGTTATATCCTTCTTGAGGTGCGGTGACCAGAATTGTACACAGTACTCCAGATGTGACCTCACCATAGATTTGTAGAGAGGCAATACAACATTTGCCGACCTATTTTCGATTCCCTTCCTGATCATGCCAAGCATAGAATTTGCTTTTTTCACTGCTGCAGCGCACTGGGTTGACATCTTCATTGAGCTGTCCACCAAAACCCCAAGATCCCTTTCCTGGTTTGTCTCAGAAAGCTTTGACCCCATCAATTGGTAGGTGTACTTGGGGTTCTTTGCCCTGATGTGCATGACTTTACACTTGTTTAGGGTTAAAATGCATTTGCCACTTTGTTGCCCATTCACTCAATTTCGAGAGATCTTTCTGGAGCTCTTTGCAATCAGTTTCATTTTTAACCACCCTGAACAGTTTAGTGTCATCTGCAAACTTTGCTACCTCACAATTTACTTCTACATCCAGATCATTTATGAATAAATTAAAAAGTAACGGTCCTAAAACTGAACCTTGGGGTACGCCACTTCTCACCTCTTTCCACCCAGAGAAGTGTCCATTTATTACCACCCTTTGTTTCCTACAGTTTAGCCAGGTTCCAATCCAGGACAAGACCTGTCCTCTGATTCCATGGCGGAAGAGCTTATTTAGGAGCCTTTGGTGAGGGACTTTGTCAAAAAGCCTTTTGAAAGTCAAGGTAAACAATATTATTATTTTAAATCCCCAAGGTAAACCTCGATTTTGCTATTTTATATGAGGGATACAATTTCATTATACCACTGAATATACAATGGAACTTGAGCATCCATGGAATTTTGCATCTATAAGGGTTCTGGAAACCAAACTCCAGTAGATGGATTGGACTACAACCAGAGACACTGGGAGACCAGGGTTCGATTCCCCACTCCACCATGTAAATCCATGGGGTGACCTTGGGCAAGTCACTTACTTTAAGCTTCAGAAGGTTTACTTTAGGACTGACATAAATTGAACATGACTTGAAGGCACACAACAACCACAACAACATTTCCAGTCAGCATGGATTACGACAAGGGTGGTCAAATTTGGTAGGCCTGGGGGATGGTTTCCCCCCCAACCCACTCCAGGCTATACCAGCCAGGAAAGGTTTAAACATGAGATTTAAAAATCCAGACCAGAAGGGATGTGGTTTGATTTTTTTTCTTTCTTTCCAGGAGTGTGATTGCCTGTGGGATGCTATGTTCCTTCTCGGGAAGGGGAGGGTGTTAAAAAATTCAAAATGTTTCCGCAGTGCATCAGTTGGAAGGGGTTCGAGGGGACCTGCACAAATGGCCTGGAGATTACATACAGCCCACAAGGCATGATTTGCCCTCTATTACATTTGATAGTGACTCTCCCTACCTTCAAAGGCATCAAACCTATCTGATCTTGGAAGCTAACACAAGTTCATACTTAGATGGGAGACCATCAAGGACATACATTAACAACACAGCACTGCACTTCTTCTTATGTCCCTGTTCCATGGCTATAATTTTGCAATATCCCACTCCCTTGTCTTTTGTTAACAGTCTGGCCATGTTCTATGGTAACTGGTCACCATAGATTATTGTCCGCTGTTTTGAGTTTTAAATTGTTGTTTTATAGGCCATATGTTTTAATTTTATTGTACTTGTACTTTGTGGTTTGTTTTATGCTCTGTTTTAGACACTTTGTGCCATCTGTAAGCCGCCCCCAAGTCCTTTCAGGGAGATGGTGGTGGGATACAAGAATAAAGTGATGATGTTATTTATTTATTATTATTATTATTTAAAACACAATAAGATTAGTACACAGCAAACAAGATCACTATGCTGGCTTTTGTATTGGGTCACGTGTTGGACACTTCCCAAGTGTTTAGGACTGTGTGATGTATCAGCAAATAATGCACACAGACCAGAGTAGGGTGGCCTTTTGTAGCTGAAAGATGGTAATTTTGTCAGTGCCAATTGTGTTTAAGTGCAGGCCAAGGTCTTTAGGCACTGCACCCAGTGTATTGATCACTGGGACCACCTTTACTGGCTTATGCCAGAGTCGTCGTCATCGTCGTCGTCATCATCATCATCATTTATTATTTCATTAGTCACCCTCCATCCGAGGTGCTCTGGCTGACTTACATAAAAACAAGGTAAAAACAGAGTAAACTTACACAAACAGGTATTAAGATAGGACTACATGTTAAATGCTCTGCTAAAGAGCCAGGTCTTAAGTGCTTGAATAAAAGACCGTAGGTCACGCATGGCTCTTATGTAAGGTGGCAACAAATTCCATAGAGCTGGAGTAGAGATTGAAAAAGCCTTACGCCTTGTACTTTTGAGGCTTACTTCTCTGGGACCCGGTATATAAAGCAGATTTTCTTGGGAGGGTTGTGGTGATCATTGATGTTGAAGGGGAGAAAGGCGGTCTCTGTGGTACATCGGCCCCTGACCATACAAGGCCCCTAACCATACCAGGTCAGGACCAGCACCTTATAAGAAACCCGGTATTCAGTTGGCAGCCAATGTAGATGCTGAAGAGTTGGTGTTATATGGCATATCATAGGCATTTTCGTAAGTTGCCTGGCAGCCACATTTTAAGCAATACGAATCTTCCGGGTCGCTGACATAGGAAGGTCAATGTACAGTGCGTTACAATAGTCCAACCTAGAGGTGACCATAGCATGAATTACTGTTGCCAAGGCCTCTCCTGAGAGGTAGGGTGCCAGCTGCCTCGCCTGTCGAAGATGGAAAGGGGCCTGTTTGCTGACAGCAGTGATCTGAGCCTCCATTATCAACAGTGGGTCCAAAACAACACCAAGAGATAATCATCATCATCATCATTATCTGGTGCTGTAGGCTGTATTTCAGAACTCAACACCACAGGTCATATTCCTGCAGGTTATATACTTTATATGGATAGTTGTTTAAGAAAGCTCTGATGATAAATATTCTAATAATTTCAGTTTAACCTAACTGAAATAGATTTCACCAATTAACTATCTAGAAAGACCTAGTAATTTTCCTCTCGCCCTGGTACAATGCTCTTTCTCTGACACATAAATCCTTGTTACTACTTCTGCAAAACTCAATCAAAGTGAACAACGATTCACATTCTTCTTCATTTTGTCATCCCTGGCCACAAGGTCATAAGTCACAGGGTTCCTGATGTTTGTTATGAGCCAGACCTTCCTTCTTTGGTCATGTGATTCCATACATAACTGAGATTACAACCTCTGGGGTGTTTGGAGAAACTTAAGTTCTCTTAGTATCTTAGAGACTAACTGAGAAAACAAACTTGGTAGCATAGATTTTACAAAGTCTTTAGGTTTCTTTGGCAAAGAGCTAATGCCCTACAAAGCTCCAAAAATAAAGTATTTAAAAACCTCCAGAGAAGGAGACTACACTACACTCCAAGGCAGTTGCTTATTTCATTATCTAGCTGCTCTTACCAACAGGAACTTCTTCCTAATGTTTAATTGGAATCTCTTTTTCTGTAACTTAATTTCTCTGGAGCAGCAGAAAACAGCTGGCTCCAACTTCAATATGACATCCTTCCAAATATATAAACATGACTATTGTGTCTTCTCTCAATCATCTCTTCTCCTGGCTAAACATGCCCAGGTCCCTAAGCTACTCATCACAGAGCTTGTTTCCAAACCTTTGACCATGTTGCTCATCCTTCTCTGGATACATTTCAGTTTGTCAATGTACTTCCTGAACTATGGTGCCCAGAGCTGGATACAGTGGTCCAGGTGAAGTCTGACCAAAGCAGAATAGAGGATGCTAATACTTCCCTTGAATTGGACATTATACTTCTATTGCTGCAGCCTAGAATCACAAAGGCTTTTAAAGTTGTTGCATCATACTGTTTACTCATGTTCTTGTGGGCTACTAAGACTCTCAAATCTTTCACATGTACTATAATCACATCTTATATCTGTGTGTTGGGGGGGGGGAGTTCAGCCCAAGTATAGTACCTTGCATTTCCCCCTATTGTTATATTTGACCCAGTTCTCCAGTCTCTTGGATTGTGATCTTGTCCTCTAAGATACCTCTCCTAATTTGGTGTCATCTACAAGTTTGATAAGCATGCCCTCTCTCCTAGGCAATGGCAAACCCCCTCTGAACAAACATTGCCAAGAGAACCTTGTAATAGGTTTACTTTAAGGTTGCCTTAAGTCTGAAACAACTTGAAGGCACACAAAACAAACAAATGACTAACTATACAATACAAATGATTTGCATAGCTTGTCCCTAGGGAAGTTTCCATTGTCATTATTACTATATTTTCAGCACTTAGTAGAATCTCAATTTTTACATAATCTGGATATCTGCCTCATTCAAGGAAATGTTATCACAAGAAAGTGTATTTCCCATGTGTTTATTTTGTGACACATTCTCATCTGCAACTAGATGCCTCAGAGCAAGGGAATTGTCGGATCACAGTGGTGACAGGTGTCTTCCATGACTGCGAAGTGGTGAATCCATTATTAAGGTACATTTACGCTGTAGGAATAATGCAGTTTGAGACAACTTTAATTATTATGGAATTACGGGTTTTGTAGTTTTATAAGGTCTTTAGCTTTTTCTGTGAAAGGGAAGCTACAAATCTCATGATTCTATAGTACTGAGCTATGATGTTTAAAATGGTTTCAAATGACGTTATTTCTACAAGTAGATGCACCTTTAGTTTCCAAAATGTTCAAGTTTCATCTCCCAAAACAGGTTACTCAGGGATCTTCAAACATTTTAGGCAGAGGGCCAGTTCACAGTCCCTTGGACTGTTGGGGGGGCCAGATCATATTTTGAAGGAAAAAAAGCATGAATGAATTCCTATGCACCCTGTACATACCTTATTTGTAGTGCAAAAAAAGAAAACAACAATACAATATGTAAAATGAAGAAAAAATCAACCAGCAATACTTCAATGGGAATTGTGGGCCTGGTTTTGGCTGATGAGATAGTCTGCTTAATTAGGATTGTTGTAAAATTTAGGGCAAGGGGTAGGTAAATACCCATCTGGCCTGCAGGCCTTATTTTGGGGACTCCTGTATTTGAACCTCAGTGAAAACCTTGACTAGATCCACTGCTAGATCTACTACTCAGCTGACATGGAAGTCATTAGCCAGTAGTGCTTGATATTTGGTGATAACAAAAATAAATTCAGTGTTGAAATGTTAAGAGGGCCAACACAGAAAGTGAAAACATTACTCTGGAAGGTGCTGGAAGTTCTAGTCCCAAACTTCTCTAGCATTTGGCTCAGCAGCATCAATTCTCATTATTACTTGTGCCAAATAACTTGGTATGGTCCACTAGAGTTAATATTTGTCCCCATGTGTACCTGTACAACTTGCTATGAGTTGATGATGACAGTGGCTGGGAAGCCACCCTACATTTTATTTTTTCCCTGATTTCCTAGAGTGCTCTTCCAGATAATGACATTAAAATCATATTAAGATACTGGTACTTGGTGAGATTGTGGCTTGAATTGGTAAGGAAACAGAGAGGACTTCCAGAAAGCAAACCATTCTGCTGGACACACCCTGAATTGTAACCTGACTCAAGTGAGTAAAGGCTAGTTTAAGACAATTGCCACTCTAAAACAATTCCAAAAATAGAAATCCGTCTGCACAAATATTGTTGTAGCTGAGCCTTTAAGCAGCAGTGAAAGCATTGAATTGGGAGCTAGAAAGGGAAAGCGGGTTACTCGTGAGCAAGAATCAGATAAAGAGCAACAAAGGAAAAGGGTCCGGCAAATACTTGGGGAATCTACTGATGAAGACTCTTTTGATGGTTTCTCTGGGTATGATGGATCTGTCAGTGGGGAGCCAACCATGGGAAATGTGGCTGGGAATCCTGAGGATGGTTTTAGTGCTATGGACTGGACTAGAGTGCAGGAGGTGTGTGATGGTTGTGCAGATGGGAGTTCTGAAGATCAGGCTTCATCCTGGGGGGAGCTAAGTCTTGACAGGAGATGGAGAGATTGGAGAGGGAGGCAACGGGCTATACCTGGGGCTGCCGTCGCAGCTGAAAGCACTAATGAGAGGGTGTTGACTAGTTCCACCTCCAATGAAGATTTGTGAATAAAAAGGGGCTTGGAATCTGGATTCCTTTGCAGTTAGCAAGGTGTTGTTGGATGCCCGGGTCTTGTCCTGTATGCTGTGTTTTTCCTGGTTCCTGTGCTTCTGTGGACTCACTTTAGAATGTGAGTTTGGGTCCTACGTGGACTTGAGTATAGACGGGGCTGGTTTCTGGTGTTTGGTTCCCTTTCAGCTATACTTTGTATACCTTCCTATGTGTTAGGTTGCCATTGCCTGCTTCGCGACTGACCTGGTTGGCTGCATCACTTCTGCCGCTTCTCCCTCGCTGGCGTTGACATGATTCGGCTGAGGGGGTTGCTGGTTTCCCATATTCGACCATTGCCTTATTCAGACATCTCTTCGCTTTCGGCTGCTCCTCCCATTTGATGATGACATTGGCATGATTGACAACGTGTGCTTTTCCCTTTGTGTAGTGCTTTACTTTGGGATTTAATGCGTGTTTTCCAGCGATATAGTCCAGATTTTATGTTCTACTGCCGCTCTGACCATTTGGTCATTGTTTTTGACATGTTTTGCCATTCCCACTGAAGTTAAAGTGTTCTTGGCTCTTTTTGCCACTTTTTGAGTTGAATGAGCTATTTTGAAATAAACTGTATTTGACTTACTACCCAGTCTGGCACTTTAAGACTTACTGTGTTGTGACACCTATGCATTCCCCCATAGGAGAGCTGGTTTTGTGTTGTGGCCGATGGGGTAAGGCTGCATTGCTAGGTTAAGAAGACACTATCACTTTTGCTTGTGTCCACCTATAATGAGCCAACCTGGAGACACAGAGACAGCAGTGTCAATTGACTACTTTATTCTTTACTTATACCGTGTTTCCCCAAAAGACCTTGTCTTACTTTCTTTTTACCCCCAAAAGCCCCACTACGTCTTACTTTCGGGTATGTCTTACATTGGGCGATGGTAAGCCGTGCCCAGAAAGCCGTACCCCCCCGCCCGTCGTGTCACTCGGCCCGCCTCCTCCTCTGCTGCCGCCGACAGCCGGCCCCATGGGCCGGCCGCGGTACGCCTCCCCAAAGAACAGCCGTTTCTGCGCCTGCACCAGGCGCTCAGGACCCTAGTGCCCATGCGTGGACATTCGTGCATGCGCAGAAACGTCCGTGCTTTGGGAGTCCCAAGCATGGACGTTTCTGCGCATGCGTGAATGTCAGCGCATGGGCACTAGGTCTCGAGCGCGCCTGGCACAGGCGCAGAAAAGGCTATTCTTTGGGAGGCGTGCCGCGGCCAGCCCGTGGGGCCGGCTATGCGGTGGCGGAGGAGAAGGCGGGACCAAGTGACGCGACGGCGGGGGGTACGGCTTACTTTTGGGTACGGCTTATATTAGCTGACCCCTCTGACACCCCCGATATGTCTTGCAATCGGGGGTGTCTTACTATCGGGGAAACACGGTATTACATCTGGGCAATAGGATTGTCACACATTGGTAGACTAACAACCCATGGAAAGGGCAAGGGAAAGAGACTTCTCTCCAGTACAAGAAGTGTGTGCATACATGGGTGCAAACCTAAGAGTAATATCTTAGTCATTGAGAGCTTGCTTCTATTGCACCATTGACCAGCCTTGAAAACTTTAGATTGTAAATCACTCAGCTTGGGAAAGTTCCTTTTTGGACTACAGCTCCCAAAATCCCCATGGGGATGGTAGTTAAAAGAAGTAGTTGTTTTTCCAAACGTAATCTGTGAATTCCCAATCTAGCCCACTATTGCCAACCACAACTAGCAGCAAAGGTGTCAGAAGAAGAACCATTAACCGGGAATGTCATGACTTAAAACATTGTTATTTTGTGCCACCAAGCCTTCTCTGGCTTATGACAATTCTAAGATGACTCTATTGTAGGGTTTTCTTGCCAAGAGTTGTTCGTTGGAGGGGAGGGTTGCCTTTGCCTTTCTCTGAAGCCAAGAGAGAGTGTCTTGTTCAAGATCATCCAGTAGGCTTCCATGGCTGAATCTAAATTTAAAACCTAGTTTTCAAAACCACAGCTCAGTGCTTAAACTAATGACTGGCTGGATTAAAACTAGGGCTTGGCTTTCTCTGTATTCTGTATGAATATGTAGTCGTACTATATGACTACACAAATGCCAGGCTGTAAAAGATATTTCCAGTCCTCTGCCATCAGCAAGACTATAATAATCGGAAGCAGGATCTTTGCTGCAATTCTTTCTTGCAATGCCAGTCATTGGTGGGAGGGGACTGGAAAGATCCTCCTTGCAGCTGAACAGATA
Source organism: Anolis apletophallus (assembly GCA_030556195.1). Taxonomy (NCBI): domain Eukaryota; kingdom Metazoa; phylum Chordata; class Lepidosauria; order Squamata; family Anolidae; genus Anolis; species Anolis apletophallus. The sequence goes on along the minus strand of JARBWK010000003.1, from coordinate 38,407,792 downwards.
TATAAAATTAAACACCTCTAATAATGGGATACATCTTAGAATCACAGTGTATATATTATATATCTGTTTGCTGTGGGTGTTATTTAATTGATAGTGTGTACATCATTCAATTGATGTCTTTTAATTGAAGGTCCGGGCTTTAACACAGTGGGCTAAACCACCAGCTGCAGAAAAATTGCTGATTGAAAGGTTAACACTTCAAGCCCAGGTTGGGGTGAGCTCCCAATCATCAGCCCAGCTTCTGTTCACCTAGCATTTCAAAAACTCTCAGATATCTTTTATGCGCAATGCTAAGAATCTGCCACAGATTCATGATTCTCAGCAATTCATTTCATCAAACTATTAACCATTATCAAACAACCCATTGCCTAATGATACAAAGAATCGCAGGCTATATCCCTTGAGTGAATATATACCTACCTACCATCTCTGCAATTGTCAAAGTCCCCTTTGAAGACTTGTTTGTGAAGATGTCGCAAGAGCTATGTTATGAAACTTTCTCATTTCTTCTGGAGCCTTTCAGTGAAAGATGGAGTTCAAAGATAAAACTCTGTAAATGTAGGTAAAGGCATCTCTCATTCCCATCAGGATAATCTGTGTAATAAAGTCTGTAGGAGGAAGGTCATTGAGGTGGACTAAAACATGGTATGTCCTCTCAGGGTGCTTTATCTGTGTATTCCTGTATGCAGGGAGTTGGACTAAATGGTCTTTCCACCTCTGTATTTCTATGAAACCAATTGATAGAAATCTTAACACTCAACAACCCAAGTTACATTGATTTACAATAGATAAAAACAGAAAGATAGCATAGTGGTGAATATTAAAATATGTGAATTGTACTTAAGAAACTATTAACTTTGGAAACTCTATCCACTATGAGCAACAGTGATTTTCAACTATCATAATCATGCATCAGGGGATCTAATCAGAAGATGCAGCTACAGTAAACTCTCATTTAACCCTTCATGCAAAACCCACATTTAATCTCAGCTGCTCTTCTCCAGGCATTGATGCCTTTTATGTGTTTCAAAACCATAGGAATGAGGTGCTTTGCTACAATGCTTAGCTCATCTCTTCATTTCTAACCTCACCAGTTAGCTCTTCACCCAGAATATGTATACCTCCAGGGTCCAGCTAAAACAGCATGTTCAAAAGCCAAAGTTGGTCCTAGCCATTACAAAGGGTGTCATTGAGTCTGGCTGTATAGAAGTCTATACTTGTGGGCAGGGCCGTAGCCAGGATTTTGATTTCCGGGGCTGAGACTGGGTGGAAGAGGGTCTACCATAGCAAACCTTTTGTATTGTTATCCCAATAACCCCATGAATGTGGGATATAATGAGCATGGTGATCAGATCATGATATGAATAAACATAACAGTTTAAATAATGCACCAGTAAGGCCTTTTTGCGGACCACCCTGAGAATTTCAGGGGGGGGCTGAAGCCCCTTAGCCCCCTGGCTACATGCCTGCTTGTGGGTTATCAAGACACAATTGTCTCTATTTCTAGTGAGAGACTTCCTTTTCTTCTTAAAGCAGTGGTTATCAACCTTCCTAGTGATGTGACCCTAATAAGGTTTCTCATGTTGTGGTGACCCACAAACATAAAATTATTTTGTTGCTACTTCACAACTGTAATTTTGCTACTGCTGTGAATTCTGATGTAATATCTGATATGCAGGATGTATTTTCATTTACTGGACGAAATTTCACACAAATACCCAATGTACCCAAATTTGAATACGGGTGTATTCATTATTCTCAGCAATTCATCACTTAAGCCAGTGTTTTTCAACCTTTTTTGAGCCGCAGCACATTTTTTACATTTACAAAATCCTGGGGCACACCATCAACCAAAATGATACAAAATGACACAGTAATACATATAGTTAATATGTTTTTAAATGTATTTATACACTCAGTGTGAAACCTGGACCTGTTTTGATGAATACAACATATACTGTATATGACTTCCTCTCACATATTTATACATGGCTATCATGTTTTCTCTCAGCCTTCTCTTCTTCAGGCTAAACATGCCCAGCTCTTCAAGCTGCTCCTCATAGAGTTTGTTCTCCAGACCTTTGTGAAATTTCACCCTGAGTGAAACTTTCTTCCAGTTAACTATGGATGTTATGAAGCTGTTATCAACCGTTCCGGGGCTCTCCAAAAATCCAGTAAATTAGTAAAAAAAATCAGAGCGGAGAGGCTCAATTTGTTTCTTGGAAACCTGTGAGGGGGCTGCTAGGAGGGGGGAGAGTGCCAATTTCCCACGGCACACCTGATGATCGCTCATGGCACACTAGTGTGCCACGGCACACTGGTTGGGAAACACTGACTTAAGCGACTGAGGGGGGGGTGGAAAGGTGCTGAGGCTGTTAGGAATTGTGTGAGCCCAAAGCACCTGGAGAGCCAAAGTTTGCCCAAAAACTTGGCTAAACCCTTAGGGGCTTGCAAATCCTATTAGAAGCAGCAATAACACTTGCTGCCCCTATTTTTGCCCTTCGTGCCAGGTCTCCTTCCTTCTTTTCTGTTCCTCAGGAATATGAGGAACAGTTGCTAATTGCTGCCAAGTTGGCTTTGACATATAGTGACTAAATAAGGCAGTGCTTCTCCGGGTGTTTTGGACTTCAGCTCCCAGAAATCCCAGGCAGCTTACCAGCTGTTAGGAATTGTGGGAGTTGAAGTTCAAAACATCTGGAGGAGCACAGTTTGAAAAACATTGCTACAAATGTTTGGGCAGCTTTGGAAATTCAAGGTTGTAACATTCTTGGGTCTATCCATGTGTGGAACTCTTCTATTCCTACTAACTCCCACGTTATAATGCACTAACTTCCTTTGTACTGAGTCTTTTTTTCCTATGGTCAACCTCAAGTAGAAGCTAACCAAATTGCACTGGAGACCTAGAGCAAACACATCCCTAAGCATCATTAGGTCTTCCAGTGTAATACTATGGTATTCACGTGAAACATAGCATTCTTCTATTCCTACTGGCTTCCATTTTATGAAGCACTGTCTTCTATTCTAATGAATCTGATTTTTTTATTATCAACTTCCAGATGCATTACTAGATTCTCCAGCAGGCTTTGAATGAAACCTGCAGAATAATCACAGGATGTCTCAAACCTACACCTTTTGATAAACTCTACAAGTTAGCTAGCATTGCCCCCACACCCAGATGAATAATGGGAAGTTGCTGCTAACTGTGAGAGAAATAAGACTGAACACTGAAAGCCAGCCACTACATGGCTAGCAAGCTCCTCCCAGTAGACTCAAATCAAGGAAAAGCTTCATGAGAACTACCACTCCTCTTAACACCCCCCCATCAACAGCAAGAGTATCCCTCTAGGCCAGTGTTTCCCAACCTTTTTTGAGCCGAGGCACACTTTTAACATTAAAAAAATCCGGGGGCACACCACCAACCAAAATGACACAAAATGACACTCTAACACAGTAAAGAACAGCTGGGGGATGGTGACCTGTGGGGAGTGCCGGCCGGGGAGGGAGGAGCCAGGCCACGCCATGCCTCGCCCCTTCCCCCGGCTTCAGTTCTCCCATAACCGCCAGCCTTGAGGGCAGTGCCAAGCCAGCATTGTGCTGGCTCTGCCACCACTGGCTTGGCACTGCCCCCTCACAGCTGGCGAAGCTGTGGGAGTGCTGAAGCTGGGGAGGGGGAGGAGCCAGGCCGCACCATGCCCTGCCCCCTCCCCCTGGCTTCAGTTCTCCCACAGGTTCGCCAGCTTTGAGAGGGCAGTACCAAGCCAGCATTGTGCTGGCTCTGCCACCGCTGGCTTGGCACTGCCCCCTCAAGGCTGGCAAAGCTGTGGGAGTGCTGAAGCCGGGGGGGAGGGGCGGAGCCAGGCTGCATCATGCCCCCCTCCCCCCTGGCTTCAGCTCTCCCACAGAGGAGGAGCATGAGCGGTGGACGGGCTTCAGTAGGCAGGGCTCCTCCACGTGGCTTCAACAAGCAAGGGGCGAGAGTCATGGGGAGAGTCATGGCGAGAGTCATGGTGGATTGGAGGCTGGTTGGGGAAACGGCCGAAGGAGGCAACGCCCCGGTCCCTTCTTTTTCTTCGCCGCCACCTGGCCCTTCCTCCTCCTCTCCCAAGCAGCAGGAGTTTGGCAGGAAGAGGGGGGAAAGAAGGGGGGCAGAGAGCTTTTCTCACGGCACACCTGATGATCGCTCACAGCACACTAGTGTGCCACGGCACACTGGTTGAGAAACACTGCTCTAGGCAGCTAAACCAAGAAATCCCAATTGGATGCACCCCCCCCCCACACACACACACACAAGGGTCTTCCTCCAGGGTCAAACCAAGAATGGTCAACTTGGAAGTCTCTGAACAGACTCAGAAGTGGAGTGGGCACTGGGCAAACCAAAAGACAATGTGGCAAATTGGCACTATCTAAAATAATCTTCCACCTTGTGCAACTATAGAGCAGAACAGACAACTCCACATCTGTATGCTTGTCCGCAATTCCTGCCTCATGTACAGAGGGATAATGTTTGAGGCTACAGACAAGGTGGTCACTGTTGCCCTTTTTTGATCAAAAGATATTTAGCCACTTGTGCTCCTTCTATTTTTATCAGTTAAGTACTAATTAATGTAATGAATGCCTTTGATACGAAATAAATAAAAGGCATGTTTCTATGGTATTTTAACTTCTTAGCATAGAAACCAGGCATGGGCAAACTTCGGCCCTCCAAGTGTTTTGGACTTCAACTCCTACTGGCCAGGCATGTAGCCAGGGGGGGGCCCTAAGGGGGCCTCAGCCCCCCCCCGAAAGTCTCAGGGTGGTCCGCGAAAAGGCCTTACTAGTACATTATTTAAACTGTTATGTTTATTCATATCATGACCTGATCACCATGCTCATTATATCCCACATTAATGGGGTTATTGGGATAACAATACAAAAGGTTTGCTAGGGTAGACCCTCTTCCACCCAGTCTCAGCCCCCCGAATCAAAATCCTGGCTACGGCCCTGCTACTGGCTATTAGGAATTGTGGGAGTTGAAGTCCATAACACCTGGAGGGCTGAAGTTTGCCCATACCTGATATAAACTGAAAGCGTATTCAATAAGCTTGTGTAATAAATGTAACAAAACACCACCATTGTTACCACTTTCTCCCACCGTGGTCACTACATCAGACATGGGAGCTGGTGACTCTCTTACCATTTAATGTTACCTCAACCCTTCAAACTTAGGAACGTTTTGCCAAGAATCATAGCATTGGAAGGGACTGCAAGGGCCATGCAATCCAACCATCTGCCATGCAGAAGCACACAATGAAAACATTCCCAACAGATGGCTATCCAGCCTGTTACAATTGGGATATTTTGGTTCATTCATAGGTAATGCCAAAATGTCTAGTCAGTCTGTCTGTCTTTTAGAGCTCCTTCACTTTTCTTATGTGTCACCTAAGCATTTTCTTTTCCCCAGCAACCCTGGGGAGATGTTGCTTGCAAAGCACCAGCATTGCCCTTGGGCCTGATTGTTCCTGTTCTGCAGTCCAGTTGACTCTGCTTTGCTTAAACTGTAATTCAGTCCTTAGCCGGCATGGTGAGATCTCTTCGTCTTGGGCCAAACTGATAGACCTGGCCTTTGGCCGTGTGCCTCCCATTTAGCGAGTTGAAAGAGTCTTTTTTAACTTGCCGGACTCTGAAGCCTGACTGTTTATCCTAGCATAATCAGATATCGTAAAGGAGATTTGAATTCAGCTGGTATCAGTGAAGATCCCAAGAGTTCAGTTAATCTAGGGAATGAGTGACCTGGTTCTTTGATCTTGCAATGTTCTTTCTATCATCTGTTAGATAAATTTAGGGATCCTTCATTGCCTGCACATGCATTGTGCTTAACTGAAGTTTCAAATATTTGCAGATTACCATTGTTTATATTCTATTACCCTACAATCAGATTGTTGCTTTGCTGGCATGTTTAACTCGCTTCAGAAAAGAAGGCAGAGGAGATTGGAAGAATATGCTCTGGCTTGTCTCTGTTTAACAGGGAGAGCCTGGTCCCCCTTCTGCTTATATAGGAAATGTAGAGACATTGATCAAAAATTGGTTAGCATGGATCACTCGATTTTTTAATCATTTAGTCTTTAGCAATTAAAGAAATGCGGATTTGCTTACGGTTTGCACATTTTATTTTATGTGCATTGACTCAGATTTTAAAATGCAGTATATTTCAATGTAGTGAGGAAGTCCACTCTGGTCTAAAGCTGTCTTTATGTTTTAATATTTTACTGTGATTGTGTTGGTTGTTGTTGTAAACCACTCTGAGCCTTCCTGGGAAGGGTGGTATATAAATTGAAATAAAAAAAAAAAAAAAAAAAAAAAGGTGTGAATCCAGCCTCAATGCAACTAGAGTAAACCAGCCGACTCCACGGAATACAGTTGTCCCTCCACGTCTACCGGTTTGACTCTTATGGATTTGATTAATATTGTTGGACTCAAGTGTTTTAAAATCACTTCCAGGCATTGTTGATGAGCAAAGTCTCTGTTTACCATTTTTGTAGGGTTTTCTTTTAAAAAAAATTAAATAGGATTTGGGCTCATTATTGTTGTATAGCTCCAAGACATTTCTGACTTACAACCAGGCCTGGGTTAAGACCTTTTTGAGCCCTAAGCCACACTTTGGAATTACGCCCCCTTTCGTGCGCCGCCGCTCTGGCCCCGCCCCCGGAGGGAGTGACATCGCTTGGGCTGCACTCCTTCTCCCTCCCTCCTGAGGCCACGCCGAGTTGTCCCACAGGCAGCTGCAGTTGCGCTGCGTGAATGGGGCATCGTGTGGAAGGGCGCCGCACAGCTGCCGCTGGGACAACTCGACGTGAGTCATCGCCATTTTTTTTTGGCCATGATCCGGCGCCCCCCTCGGCTTACGCCCATAGGCCACTGCCTTGCTGGCCTAATGCATAATCCGGGCCTGCTTACAACCCTAAAATCATAGGGTTTCTATGGATTCCTGTGGTTAAGTGGAGATTTGAACAGTAGTCTGTTGGCCACACTGAAGAATTAATGCAGTTTAACACCACTTCAACCACAATGGTCCTATGCTAGGGAATTATGGGAGCTGTAATTTTAAAAGGTCTTTAGTTTTCTTTGGTGCCTCACCAAACTAGGATTCCATAACATTGAACGACTGGAGTTAAAGTTATGCTTTTTAAAAAATCATGTCATACGCAACTTGAGAACATACTGCAAGTCGCTTCTGGTGCAAGAGAATTGGCCGTCTACAGACATTGCCCAGTGGACCCTTGGATGTGTTACCATCCTGCTGAAAGGCTTCTCTCATGTCTCTGTTAGCTGGAGCTGACAAACAGGAGCTCACCCCATCTTGTGGATTTGAACTGGCAACCTTCAGGTCAGCAACTCAATGTTTAGGTCATCAGTCCATCTGGCACAAGGATTTAACTGGGCACGGGCAAGCTTAGGGCCTCCAGGTGTTTTGAACTTCAACTCTTACAATTCCTAACAACCTACTGGCTCTCTTGGGAATTTTGGGAGTGGAAGTCCAAAACACCCGGAGGGGCGAAGTTTGCCCATGTCTGATTTAACCCATTGCGCCATGCTAAACTGCATAAATTGTACAGTGTAGTTGCACTCAATGTGGCCCACAAAGGCTTCCAGGAAGTCAGTCATTAAGATCGACACATTATTCAAACGGTCTAATTTAGTTGGGAGTTAAAGTGTGATGAGGCACCAGCACTCATTGGCATAGGTTTGGACTATGGATACGTACACACATACCGTATTTTTCGGACCATAAGACGCAGTTTTTTCCTCCCAAATTAGGAAGAAAAATTAGCTGCGTCTTATGGAGCGAATACACTAACATGGAGGGGGGGAGGCGCTGGAGCAGAGGGGGGGCGCGCGATGTACTTACGCTATATTCGCGCCCCCCGGGCGGCTCCCGCGGCTCCTGCCCATGCCCATACTCTCGCCGCCGTGTCGCTGCATCCAGCCGGCGGCGGGAGGAACGGGGGCAGAAGACGGGACTCATGGGGCGGCCTCGCCACTCACAAACCCGAGAGGAGGGGAGGCCACGAGGGCGGCCCCCACAGCGACGTAGCGGCAGCCGTAGCAGCAGCCGCAGCAGCAGCAGCAGCGGAAGGGCCCGAAGCCAGAGGCGCTTCTTCCTGACTTCAGGAAGAAGTGCCTCTGCCGAGGAGGAAGGGGGAGGAGCCGCGCGCTGTAAGAACGCTCGAAAGAGAGGCCGCAGGGGGAGGGAGGGAAGGAGGAAGAGTTCCCTCCCTCCTCCGGCCTCTCTTTAGGGCCTCCTTACAGCGCGTCGCTTCCTCCTCCTCGTCAGAGGCGCGACAGTGACGTCACTTCGTCGCGCCTCTGACGAGGGGGAAGCCGTGGGGGCCGCCCTCGTGGCCTCCCCCCTCCTCCTCGGGTTCGTGAGTGGCGAGGCCGCCCCACGAGTCCCGTCTTCCGCCCCCGTTGCTCCGCGCCGCCGGCTGGATGCAGCGACACGGCGGCGAGAATATGGGCATGGGCAGGAGCCGAGCCGGAGCCGCCGGGGGCGCGATAGCGTAAGTACATCGCGGCCCCCTCTGCTCCAGCGCATCCCCCCTCCATGTTAGTGTAGCCAGCCCCCAATTTTTTTCCCAATTTTGTCCCTCAAAAATCAAGGTGCGTCTTATCATCAGGTGCGCCTTATGGTGCGAAAAATACGGTACTTTAAAATTAATTGAAATGGCTTGTTCATTGTTGGCAACTCATTCAAAAACACCAAGTCGCCAAGCAAGTTTGGCATTCTGAATAATAGCTCAGCCTTAAGGCTAGTCCTGCTTTAATCTCTCTCTCTCAATTTTCCAAAGAATTAGGGGAAGTATATAGTACTTAACAGAGGGCCAGCATGGGGTTGTGGTTTGAAATTGGTCTACAACTCTCAGCCTTAGAGGAAGGCAAAGATAGACTCTTTCTGAACAAATCTTGCCAAGGAAACCCCAAGAGAGTGGTTTGCCTTAGATTGGAAACAACTTAAAGATAATGGGTTGTTGTGAGTTTTTCTGGGCTGTATAGCTATTAGGGGTGGTTGATCCATTAAAAAATTGTTTCGAAATAGAAAGTGTTCCGAAAAAAATTGTAAAAATTTTGAAATTGTAACGTAATAAATAACGAAATTCATTATTATTTTGTTATTTTTGCGCAGGGGATTCCACCTTCGCCAGCTCAGAACCAACCCGCGTTGGTAGATGCTGGATCAATGTAGTTTCGGATTGCTTGAGAGCTACTCTTAAAAATAGGCCTAACTAATATTATACTCCATACTACAGCATACCACAGACTCTGTATTGGAATGCTATTCACATTGAAATACATTAATCAAATGTAATTGATTATACATCTATTTTAATTTTTATTTAAAATTTTATTTCTTTGGTTTTAGCTGGTTGTGTTTAGACTCAAATAATCCCATTGCCTTTTATCCCAGATTAAAGACTCAAATAATCCAGTTCAAAGCATATAATCTGGGATCAGATCCTAGGATATAGGGCAGTGTAGATCCAGCCAGAGTCTACTGTATATAAGACTCTTTCTGGCTTTTTGGCTCTCCCTGTGATCCTGTAGCGCTGAACCAGTCCAAGTCATAGAATCATAGAGCTGGAAGAGACTTCGTGGGCCATCGAGTCCTACCCCCTGCCAAGAAGCAGGAAAATTGCATTCAAAGCACCCCCGACAGATGGCCATCCATCTTCTGTTGGAAAGTCTCCAAAGAAGGAGCCTCCACCACACTCCGGGGCAGAGAGTTCCACTGCTGAACAGCTCCCACAGTCAGGAAGTTCTTCCTAATGTTCAGACGAAATCTCCTTTCTTGAAGTTTGATGCCATTGTTCTGTGTCCTAGTCTCCAGGGCAGCAGAAAACAAGCTTGCTACCTCCTCCCTATGACTTCCTCTCACATATTTATATCTGGCCCTCATCATGTCTCCTCTCAGCCTTCTCCAGGATAAACATACCCAGTTCTTTAAGCTGCTCCTCATAGGGCTTGTTCTCCAGACCCCTGATCATTTTAGTCACCCTCCTCTGGACACATTCCAGCTTGTCAACATCTCCCTTCAATTGTGGTGCCCAGAACTGGACACAGTATTCCAGATGTGGTCTGACCAAAGCGGAATAGAGGGGTAGCATGACTTCTCTGGATCTAGACACTAGACTCCTATTGATGCAGACCAAAATCCCATTTTTTTGCTGCCACATGACATTGTTGGCTCATGTTTAAGGACCTCAAGATCTTTTTCACACATACTTTTTCTTGAGCCAGGTGTCTCCCATTCTGTATCTTTGCATTTCATTTTTTTTCTGCCTAGGTGGAATATCTTGCATTTGTCACTGTTTAACTTCATTTTGTTAGTTTTGGCCCATCATCTCTCTAATCTGTTCAGATTGTTTTGAATTTTGCTCCTGTCTTCTGGAGTATTGGCTATCCCTCCCCATTCGTTGTGGCCTGCAAACTTGATGATCGTGCCTTCTAACCCTATGTGATTTTAAAATGCGTTAGTTACAGAGTAGACACAACCTGAGAGGTTTGTTAGTTTCTAAGGTGCTACAAGATGCCTTTGTCACTGTGTCTAATGTGCCCTTGGCATTTCCCTTGCCAGTTGATAGGAATAGGAGCTCTATCACTCCTTCCCACCTCTCACTAAGGAGGCTGTGCAGATCCTGAATCGGTGCTTGGCTGCTGTGTCGGTCTGGATGAAGGTGAACAGATTGAAACTGAATCCAGACAAGACAGAGGTACTCCTGGTCAGTCGTAAGGCCAAACAGGGCATAGGGTTACAGCCTGTGTTAGATGGGGTTACACTCCCCCTTTAAGACGCAGGTTCACAGTTTGGGATTGATCCTGGACTCATTGCTGAACCTGGAACCCCAGGTCCCGACGGTGGCCGGGAGAGCTTTTGCACAATTAAAACTTGTGTGCCAGCTGCGCCCGTTCCTTGGGAAATCTGACTTGGCCACGGTGGTCCACACTCTTGCTACATCCTGAATAGACTACTGCAATGCACTCTACATGGGGCTGCCTTTGAAGACTTCCCAGAAGCTTCAACTAGTTCAACTCGTCTCTCCCCAGGGACTTCAGATTAGCCACCTCCCTCCTGTCCTTTAGAAGACAATTGAAGACTTGGCTTTGGGACTAGGCCTTCGATTAGTGGACAGCGGCAATTGGAAAGAAGACTTAGGATATCCGTGACATTGAATTTACCCAGACTTGGGTTTGCTATTAATTGGCATTTATTGTTTAATGAATTGTATAATGTGTTTTTAATGATTTTAATGATTTTAATGTAATTTTGACTGTTATGGTGATATCCTCATACGGGGCTTGTGTGAGGCCACCCTGAGTCCCCCTTTGGGGGGAGAAGGGTGGGGTAGAAATGCATGAAATAAATGAATAAATAAATAGTGAGAGTTGGGTGATAGTATCATAGCCGGGTCCAGAAGCTCCGAGAGTTACGCTCATTCCACAACGGCGGTTGTGAATAAGGGAAGGGGAGAGCAGTAGACTGAGGGCGGGAATATATTTCATAGTTGGATTTGGTGGAAGGATAGAAAGGCGTGGAGGGTTAGGATAAGGTTTAGGGTTTGGGGTAGGGTAAGGGTTTGGGATTAGGGTTAGGGGTTAGGGCAGGGGTCGGGAACCTTTTTGACTCAGAGAGCCATGAAAGCAAAATATTTGGAAATGTATTTCAGTGGGAGCCATATAATATATATAATATATTTTAAGACTGAATTCAACTAAATGTGAGTATATACGTACATACTATGAGAAAAGGATTCCCCTGGCAGAATGAGGGGACACGTCAGACTTGGCTCTGCAAAAAGCATGCTCAGGACTCTGGGAAGGAAGAGAAGACGGAAGGCAGGGGGAAAGAAAGAATGAAAGAAAGACAGAGGAAATAAAGGAGGGAGGGGGAGAGGAAGAAAGAAAAGAAGAACAAACTATGGAAAAGGAAGAAAAGAAAAGCAGGAGAGAGACAAGGAGGGGAAAAGAAAGAAGGAAATGGGAAGGGAGGAAAGAGTGGGAAAAAGAAAGGAAAGGGAGTGAGAAAAAAGTAAAATAATGAAGGGAAAAGAAGAAAAGAAAGAAGGGGAGAGAGAGGGAAATGAAAATAAAGGAAGGAGAAAAAAATGAAGAATTGGGGAAAAGAATAGAATATGAAGGAAGGAAGAGGGAGGGAGGGAAAAAAGGCAGGAAGGAAGGAAGGGGAGAGAGGGAGGGAAAAGGAAGGAGAGAAGGAAAGGGTGAAGGGGGAAAAGAAAGGAAGGAAGAGGAAGGAAGAGGGAGAATGGAGGAAAGAAGGAAGGGGGGAGAGGGAGGGAAAAGGAAGGAAGGAGAGAAGGAGAAGGAAAGGGTGAAGGGGGTGAAAGAAAGGAAGGAAGAGGGAAAATGGAGGAAAGAAGGAAGGAAAAAGAGGGAGGCCCGTGGCAGAGGACGAAGAGGAACACGAGGCACTACTGCCGGGCTCCGCCATCCCTGGCGAAGAGGGTGCAGGGACCTGAGAACAGCAGGGGATGAGGAAGAGGCAGCGATGGCGGCGTGGTAGCAGCAGTCACAGTGCATTTGCGTCACTGGCAGGGCCGTAGCCAGGATTTTGATTCAGGGGGGGCTGAGTTTGGTTCGGGGGGGGGGCTGAGACTGGAAGAGGGTCTACCCTAGCAAACCTTTTGTATTGTTATCCCAATAACCCCATGAATGTGGGATATAATGAGCCTGGTGATCAGATCATGATATGAATAAACATAACAGCTTAAATAATGTACCAAGTAAGGCCTTCTCGCGGACCACCCTGAAAATTTCGGGGCTGAAGTCCCCTTAGCCCCCCCCCCCGGCTACATGCCTGGTCACTGGGAAATCGAGGCCCGGGCTGCTCTGGAGAGCCAGATACAATCATGAAAAGAGCCACATCTAGCTCCCGAGCAATAGGTTCCCTACCCCTGAGTAAGGGTTGCAGGGGTGGGCAATTACTGGCCCTCCAGGTGTTTTGGACTTCAACTCCCAGAAATCCTAGCCAGTTTACCAGCTGTTAGGATTTCTGGGAATTGAAGTCCAAAACACCTGGAGGGCTGGTAATTGCCCACCCCTGGGTTAGGGGAAGGTTTAGGGTTTGGGGTAGGGTAAGGCCCCATTATCTAAAGCAGTGTTTCCCAACCAGTGTGCCGTGGCACACTAGTGTGCTGTGAGCAATCATCAGGTGTGCCGTGGGAAATTGGAACCTCCAATTCCTTTTCTTCCCCCTCCTGCCGAACACTTTTTCTTCTCCACTTGGGCTCCCTTCTTCCCAGCCTCGCTCTGCTTGCTTTGCCTCGCTTTGCTCATGCTGCCGCTTCTGTGGGAGGGGGGAGGGAGGAAAATGTGACCTGTGCGGGCGCTACTGCGCAAACTCGCCCCACGTCTTCCTCCCCTCCACAGTGCTCTCTGGATATAGGTGAACTACAACTCCAAAACTCAAGGTCAATGCCCACCAAACTCTTATAGCATTTTCTCTTGGTTATGGGAGTTCTGTGTGGGAAGTTTGATTCTATTCCATCATTGGTGGAGTTCAGAATGCTCTTTGATTGCGGGTGAACTATAACTCCCAGCTGTTGAGCAAGACCTTCGTGTGTGTCTTTCTGCCATTCCTGCCAGGATATCTATGTTGTGTTCATTGAAACAGGCCCAGGTTTCACACTGAGTGTATAAATACATTTAAACACATATTAACTATATGTATTACTGTGTTAGAGTGTCATTTTGTGTCATATTGGTTGGTGGTGTGCCCCAGGATTTTGTAAATGTAAAAAATGTGCCGCAGCTCAAAAAAGGTTGAAAAACACTGGGGTAAGGGTTAGGATTAGGGGTTAGGATTATGGTTAAGGGTTAAGGAAAGGGTTTTACCATTACAGAACTCTTACATTCCTTCTACAATATATGTCATGTTCTGTACAGACGCATAGCCAGAATTTTGATTGGGGGGCTGAGTTTGATGGGGGGCTGAGTCTGAGTGAGAGAGGATCTACCCTAACAAATCTTTTGTATCGTTAGCCCGGTGCCCCCAATGCATATGGGATAAATTGAGCATGGCGATCAGATCATGATATGAATAAACATAACAGTTTAAATAATGTACCAGTAAGGCCTTCTCAGGGACCACCCTGAGGATTTCCGGGGGGGGGGGGGGTGAAGCCTTGTTCTGCGTTGCGCAAACAGCGCTCCTGAAGGAGCAAAATGGAATGGCATGTAGCCAGGGGGGCTAAGGGGGCTTTAGCCCCCCCCCCAAATTCTCAGGGTGGTCCGCGAGAAGTAGGGTTGCCATATGTCCCTTATTCTAAGGGACGTCCCTTATTTTGGCCCTAAAATTTGTGTCCCATTTTTTCAGGCCCTGTCCCTTATTATTGACTAACAGGACAGGACTGGGCGAGGTTGACCAGAGGAAGGTGCGCGATGCGGTTTCCATGGCAATGCCTGCCTGGGGATTCCAACTCGCAGGGCAGGCTGACAGTCATGCACTTGCGAGTGTGTGCCTGCCTGCGTCCCCGTTGGAAGGAAGAAGTGATACAGGACTTTTTCAAAGTACAGTAGACTCAGTTAACCGTTACCCAAGGGGAATGTTAGATAATGTTGGATAAAGATAGTTTCTGGTTGTTTGAGAGTTACTCTTAAAATAGGCCTAGCTGTGTATCCCAATACTATACAATGCTGTGTATCCCATACTCTACTATACCATTAACTATTGACATAATAATAATGAAAATGTACTGTCTTATAAAATTTATTTTAATTTAATTTTTAGACAGTGCACTTTTAAAGTCAGCAAAGTCAAGTACTAAATACAGATGGAGAAAATAAGGTCGTTCTAATAATGTTTTTTCTGCATGACAAAACATACAGAAACATACCATGTACTGTTAAGAGGGTGTAAGTCAGTTTCTTTTGTGAGTTTCAATCATTATCGTATTCTGTTAATAAAACTATTTCTACCTAATGTTTGAGTTTCAAGTTTTTAATGAAGTGTCCCTTATTTTTGTGAAAAATCCCGTAAATGTCCCTTATTTCTTATATCAAAAAATGGCAACCCTATTAAGGGTTAAGGTAAGGGTTTTACCATTACAGAACTCTTACATTCCTTCTACAATATATGTGTCATGTTCTGCACAGACCCATAGCCAGAATTTTGATGGGGGGGGGGCTGAGTTTTATGGGGGGGGCTGAGTCTGAGTGAGAGATGATCTACCCTAACAAATCTTTTGTATCGTTAGCCCAGTGCCCCCAATGCATATGGGATATATTGAGCATGGCGATCAGATCATGATATGAATAAACATAACAGTTTAAATAATGTACCAGTAAGGCCTTCTCGTGGACCACCCTGAGAATTTCCGGGGTTGAAGCCTTGTTCTGCGTTGCGCAAATAGCGCTCCTGAAGGAGCAAAATGGAATGGCATGTAGCCAGGGGGGGGCCGCTAAGGGGCTGGCCCCAATTCTCAGGGTGGTCATAAAAAGGCCTTACTGGTACATGATTTAAACTGTTATGTTTATTCATATCATGATCTGATCACCATGCTCATTATATCCCACATCCATGGGGTTATTTGGATAACAATACAAATGGTTTGCTAGGGCAGTGTTTCTCAACCAGTGTGCCGGGGCACACTAGTGTGCCGTGAGCAATCATCAGGTGTGCCGTGGGAAATTGGAACCTCCAGGAGGGGGGAGGGGGAGAGAAAGTCTAGTGTGTCGAGTATAAAAACCCTAAGAAACCTACCTCGATAAAGGCACAAAATTACAACACCCCCCCTCCCCACCCGTTGTCTACTTAGTCTCTCCCTCTCCATGCATTGGGAAGGCCCGCCTCCCTTTCCCCAAGTAGAGACCTCCTCTTGCCTCCTGGGGGTTATGTGTGGGAAATCTGGCCCAGTTCTATCATTGGTGGGGTTCAGAATGCTCTTTGATTGTAGGGGAACTATAAATCCCAGCAACTACAACTCCCAAATGTTGATTGATTGATTGATTGATTGATTTTATTATTTATGAGTCGCCCTCCACGTCAGTGCTCCGGGCGACTTACACACAAAAACACATAAAAGAATTCAATAGTTAAAAGCTAAAAGAATAAAAGATTAATTAAAATAGTTCCAGTAGCTCAGGCTAAGTCTGGGAGGTGTCCTTAGCCATAAGCCTTTTGGAAGAGCCAGGTCTTCAGTGCGGTCAGGAACTGGGGCATGTCCCGGATAGCTCTCTGATCCGCCGGCATCAAGTTCCAAAGGACAGGGCCGCGATGGAAAAAGCTCTCCGTCTCGTGGTGTCGAGGCGGGCCTCACTCACACCTGGGATGCGGAGAAGGTCCCTGTTTCCTGAGCGCGCGACCTTAAATGAGCTGGTTCGGACAAGCGGTCTTTTAAATAAGCTGGGCCGGCACCATGGAGGGCCTTAAAGGTAGCGACAGGATCTTGTGGATGGCTCTGAGCTCGACTGGCAGCCAGTGCAGGCGCTGCAGAGATGGCGCGATATGGCATCTCAGTGGTGTCCCGGTGAGGAGTCTGGCGGCTGCATTCTGCACCAGCTGGATTTTACGAGTGGTTGACTGCGGCAACCCCACGTACAAGGCATTACAGTAGTCCAGCCGTGATGTCACTGTGGCATGGACCACCGTAGCCAGCGCATCTGATGGAAGGTAAGGTGCCAGTTGACGTGCCTGGCGTAGGTGGAAGAAAGCTCCCTTACTTGTCGCAGCAACCTGGGCCTCCAGTGAGAGTCTCGAGTCTAGTATCACACCGAGACTCTTCACCGACGGGCCGGGATCAGCGGCTCTCCCTCAAGAGAGGCAGCGGAATGGGTGGCTCTGGGCGTCCCGGCCATAGAATCTCAGTCTTTGATGGATTGATCTTGAGTTTGTATGAGCGGAGCCATCTGGTCACTGCCTCTAGTCCTTGTCTGAAGTTCTCAGGCACCGATGTTACACCTGGCTCAAGCTTCAGCAGAAGCTGGGTGTCATCTGCATATTGGTAGCACCCCAATCCAAAACTTCTGGCTATGCTTGCCAAGGGTTGGACGTAGATGTTAAAAAGCGTTGGTGACAAAATGGCGCCTTGGGGACTCCACAGTCCAGGGTGGATTTCTTGGACGCTTGGCCTCGCCACTCAACACGCTGCGACCGGCCCGCAGGAAGGAATCGAACCAGGCCAAAGCTGTGCCTTGAATCCCAATGGCTGATAGTCGCCGCAACAGCAAGTCATGGTCCACCGTGTCGAACGCCGCGGTGAGGTCAAGCAGCACCAGGATAGCCGAACCTCCCTTCTCCAATTGGCGGCGGATGTCGTCCGTAATGGCCACCAGGATGGTCTCGGTCCCGTGTCCGGCGCGGAAACCCGATTGGCAGGGGTCCAGGCTTCCTGAGGTTTCCAGGAATTCCTGTAATTGGATCGCTGCTGCCCGTTCAATCATGTTAAGGTCTATTTCCCCTGAACTCCATCTGCGTTCATATTTGGGCATATTGAGTATTCATGCCAAGTTTGGTCCTGATCCAACATTGTTTCAGTCCACAGTGCTTTCTGGATATAGGTGAACTACAACTCCAAAACTCAAGGTCAATGCCCACCAAACTCTTATAGCATTTTCTCTTGGTTATGGGAGTTCTGTGTGGGAAGTTTGTGTCTTTCTGCCATTCCATCTATGTTGTGTTCATCGAAACAGGCCCAGGTTTCACACTGAGTGTATAAATACATTTAAAAACATATTAACTATATGCATTACTGTGCTAGAGTGTCATTTTGTGTCATTTTGGTTGGTGGTGTGCCCCAGGATTTTGCAAATATAAAAAATGTGCCGCGGCTCAAAAAAGGTTGAAAAACACTGCTAGGGTAGACCCTCTTCCACCCAGTCTCAGCCCCCCCCCGAACCAAACTTTGAGACTGGGTGGAAGAGGGTTTACCCTAGCAAACCTTTTGTATTGTTATCCCAATAACCCCATGAAGGTGGGATATAATGAGCATGGTGATCAGATCATGATATGAATAAACATAACAGTTTAAATGATGTACCAGTAAGGCATTCTCGCGGACCACCCTGAGGATTTTGGGGGCTGAAGCCCCCTTAGCCCCCCCCCCCCTGGCTACATGCCTGGGGTGTCCGATCCATCCGGCTGTGCCTCCTTCGGCCCCTGCTGCCTCCCTCCCTTTGACCTGCTGCGATCAACAGGTCCTGCCAACTGGCTGGACTGGAGGCGGGTCTGGAGGCGTGGGCTTAGCCCGCCCCTTGGAGGCAGCGCCCTCGACGGCCGCTCCAGCTGGAAGAAGCGCCGCCCGGGGCTCCAGCCTGCCTCTGTCCTGGCCCTTGGGCACAGCCAGCCAAAGGCTTCCTTCCCCGGCCATCCGTCCTCCCTTCCCTCCTCCTCCTCCGTACATATTCCCAGCGCCAAAGGAGGAGCGGCAGAAGCAGCCAGGAGCAGTGGCGGCGGGGAGCCGCGGCGCCCTTGCCTCCGCCCTCTCTCTCTCTCTCTCCCCTGAGCGGGCTGTACAATCCTCGGCAGTGTCCTGAGACTGTATGGTCAGCTCGGGGGCGGCTCGACGGCGTCCTCCTCTTCCTTTCCCACCCACACCAAGGCCAGGACAGGCAACCCACCCGACGGCAAGAGCGCAAAGAGCGCAGCTCATCTCTTCTCCGAAGTCGCCCGTCTCCACGCTTGGCGCGCGCGCTCTCTGGCATCTCCCTGGCGGTGGAAGCCCCTTTCTCTCGGGGATCAAGCGTGGCAGCATCCGAGCAAGACGCAGCCCCGCTTCCCAGGATGACAGCCGAGAAGGAAAAGAAGAGGTAAGGCAGGAAAAGAGAGCCAGGGACATCTTTGCAAGGGGGCAGGTCCAGAGTTCTCGCGCCAGTTCTTTGAAAAGCAAGGAAGCTCTTCGGCTGGTTGGATTCAGATGGGATCTCTCCCTTGGCATCTTTTTCCCAACTCTTCCCAATCCGGTCCTTTGGAGCCTGAGAGGTTGAAGTAGGACTGGATCTCTCTTTGGCCTTTTCTAACCCCAAATGGTCCAACCATGGTGTCTGGTTTGGTCCTGTCCTTCTGCCTTCTGCTCCCCTCACTCCTCTGAAGCGCCCATCCGAATACATGCATTGTGACACCCCTTGAACTACCACGGCGCAATGCTCGGGGATCCTGGCAGTTGTCTTCTCACAAGGACTTCTCTGCCTAAGAGGGATGGTGCTTCAACAAACTGCAACTCCCTGGATTCCAATAGCACCCAGCCTTGGCAGTTTTAAGCCGCTTCAAACTGCAGCCATTCTACAGTGTAGATCAGGCATGGGCAAACTTTGGCCCTCCAGGAGTTTTGGACTACAACTCCCATCATCCCTAACAGCCTCAGGCTATAGACTTGTAATATTATTACAAGTATAGTATTAGTATTATTGTTATTATTAAAGTCACTTTGCAGGACTTTCTTCAAGGGAATCGTGCTTTGTTGGGTGATAGCAGGGCCGTCCAGCCAGGATTTTGATTGGGGGGCTGAGTTTGGTAAGGGGGAAGGGGGCGTTGGATTTGGTGAAGGATATGAGACTGGGTGGAAGAGGGTCTACCCTAGCAAACCTTTTGTATTGTTATCCCAATAACCCCATTAATGTGGGATATAATGAGCATGGTGATCAGATCATGATATAAATGCACATAACAGATTAAATAATGTACCAGTAAGGCCTTTTGAGAATTTCGGGGGCTGAAGGATAGAATAGTATCATAGCTGGGAAGGTTAGGCTCATTCCACAACGGCGGTTGTGAATAGGAGAGCAGTAGACTGAGGGGCGGGGTTCATCGTTGGTTTGGGAGGTTAGGTTAGGGGAAGGTTAGGATAAGGTTTAGGGTTTGGGGTAGGGTTAGGGTTAGGGATTAGGGTTAGGGGAAGGTTTAGGGTAGGGTAAGAGTTAGGATTAGGGGTTAGGGTTAGGGGAGGGTTTAGGGTTTGGGTTAGGATTACGGTTAAGGTAAGGGTTTTATACCTGGGACGTCGTCCTCTTCCACCGAGCGCGCAGCTTCGGGAGGGACGCACATGGAGCGGTGAGGGAGGAAGGGGACACCTGCCTAGCCAGCCAAATCAGCCGAATCAACCCTGGCGATCAATGGGGTGACAGATGTCACAGCCAGATCGCTCTCACATCCAAAATCATAAGGTAAGGGTTTTACCATTACAGAACTCTTACATTCCTTCTATAATATCTGTGTTCCGTTCTGTACAGGCCTGTAGACAGGATTTTGATTGGGGGGTTGAGTTTGATGGGGGGGCTGAGTCTGAGTGAGAGATGATCTACCCTAACAAATCTTTTGTATCGTTATCCGAATGCCCCCCTCAGCCGCTTAAGCATGGTCTTAAGCATGAACATGGACAAATTTTGACCCTTAAGCGGCTGAAGGGGAATAGGAAGGGGCCTGAGGGTGTTAGGAATGATGGGTGTTGACGTCCAAAACACGTTTGCCCATGTCTGATGTAGATGCCTCCTTAGAGTGGTTTCTCGCCTTCAGCGGCATTGTTTGGGAGGATCAGGGAGTTTATTTATATGAAGAGTTTCCCAGTTTGTTAATATTTGCCAGTCTTTTGCAAATACTTATAGTTGCAAATTGAATTATGTTGTAACACATCTCGAGGCTTGGAGAGATGTGTAAGAATCCTGGAAGTAATAGTTTTACAAGGTATTGAGCCTTCTTTGCTAAATAATCCTCGAACCCACCAAACTGTAGCTCTTGCGATCCCATTGCATCGGGCCACGGCAGTAAGTGGAGACAGACTACAGTGTAGCTGCACCCAAAGACAACCCTAACCCGGCACATTTCTTTCCACTCGTTGAAATAAGGCACCTTGGAGCTTTTAAAGACAAATACTGGCACTAATACCGTTCATAATGTCAGAATAATATACTTAAATCTCAACCAAAAATGCCGAAATACTTTTTGGCTACGGAATAGAGTGTAGAAAATGAACCAGGCACACTTTTGGCTCAATAGGTGTCCAAAATGCACAAAAGGGGCCTGGATCCCCACCCAAATCCAAGCCCCTCTCAGCCTCTTCTGCCCCATCTCCACTGGCTTCATGATATGATTGGGGTATTCAAGTCTTTCCAGGCTGAAACATTATTGATCAAAAACAAAGAATTTCAACAATGGCTGGCCAAATCACACTCAACAACATTGCCATCAAGGATTAAGACCTTAAGAAGGAGAAATGTCAGATCCTGGTGTTGTCTCTGCTGTGGCATATTGTGTGCCCTGTGGACTTTCAAAAAGTTCCAGTTCTAGTTTGACTGACTCTCTCTGCGATGCAACCCTGAAAGCCAACTAATCCCTTGCAAGAGGATTCAGCCCTTTGAGGATGTCCTCTCCTTTAATTTCCAACAAAGATGGGACAAGGGAGAAGGCATCTACAGCGGCACCTCAGGGCCCTTCCACACAGCCCTATAACCCAGAATATCAAGGCAGAAAATCCCACAATATCTGCTTTGAACTGGGTTAACTGGGTCTGCACTCAGATAATGTGGAATTTTCTGCCTTGATATCCTGGGATATAGGGCTGGGTGGAAGGGCCCTTTGTTGAGTTTGGAGAGGCAGCCCTGTTAGTTGTCTACCATTAGTAATTTACTCAGGAATAGCCGCATTGAAGTCTGAAGATCTGGACTGCGGAAATGGTGGGTTTGGGGATCTGAAGCTTCGGGAAACACCCTCCCTCCAAAGCCAAAGACACATGGAGCGACCCTAGAGCGTTCACACGTTCAGCGGGGCAAGGAGAGTTCAGGACGAGAGGAGGACGTGGGTTGCATGAATCATAGACAGTTTGAGAGCACTTCAAATGCCATGGCTCAAGGCCATGCAGTCCTGGGAGTTGTAGTTTCCCAAGGTCTTGAGCCTTCTCTGCCAAAGAGCGTTGGTGCCTCACCAAACTACAAATCCGAGGATTCCACAGAACTGAGCTATTGCAGCTTAAGTGCCACCTTACTCCATCAATCCTACTGCACTCTTGGTTGACAAATTGCTCTTAGGTGCTCTGCAAAGGCAGAAGGGGAGCCTGGGGTATCATTTTCAGTTAATTCAGATTCTTTTCTTGCAGAGTCCCCTGCATATAATGCAGTCTGAAAAGGCGTTATGTGGTCACTGTAGACTCATCATATGCAGTTCAATGCCATTAAATATGAGTCTACAGTGATCACATAAATAACGCCTTTTCAAACAATCTTCCAGCAGCATTATGTGAGTTGTAGGGCCCTTCCAGACAAGCCCTATATCCCAGGATCTGGATTACATGGATCCGTGCTTCCAGATAATATGGGATAAACAAAAAACCTGGGATCAGATCCTGAGATATAGGGCCTGTCTGGAAGGAAAATGAAGGGGCCTGAGGCTGTTAGGAATTGTGGGAGTTGAAGCCCAAAACATCAGAAGGGCAAAAGTTTGCCCATGCCTGTTGCACATTGCAGTTCAGGGCAATTATATGTAGATGGAGCCTGTATCTGAACTCTTAAGGTGCCACAACATTCTGGTTTGTTTGAACTAATAACAGCTTGGCAACATTCTTTTTGGAGAACTTCGTCTTCCAGGATCCTCATGCTGCTGGGAGATTCTGAGAGTTATAGTTCCAAACATAAAATTTATTTATTATTATATATTATTAATAATAATAAACTTTATTTATACCCCACCATCATCTCCCCAATGGGGACTCGGGGCAGCTAACATGAGGCAAGCCCTTCTAAAATACAATACAACACAGTAAAATACAAAATACAAAACAAAATACATCAGCAATAATAATAATCAAAATACAATTACAATAACAAATGAAATAATACAGGAAATTCTCACAATAAAAACCGAATCGGATGGGCACATTTACTACATTTATATCCCGCCCTTCTCACCCCGAAGAGGACTCAGAGCGGCCTTACAGATAGGCAGCCATTCGATGCCTTTAACAAACAAACAATAAAATAAACAAGTACTTTAAAACCAAAAAGTTGAAACATATCAATATTAAAGCAATTATTAAAATCATGGTGTCCAATTTGCCAAACTAAACAGAAATGTTGTATGTTTCTGAGAATTGCCTTTTCTTCCACTGCTCATAATTACTGGAAAGTGCAGAAGAATGAAGGTGAATGATGGGAAGGCAGCACCCAGTGTTAGATAAGAAGAGGGTACTCATACATTACATTGAATATGCATGTCAGTGCATAGTTTTGCTTGTTTTCTTGGCAAGATGCATTCCGGTGTGTGTGTGTGTGTTTTCATGAGGCTGAGAAAGTGTGACTTGACCAAGGTCACACAGTGGGTTTCCATGACTGCGTGGGAATCAAACCCAGGTCTCCAGAATCATAGTCCAACACTCAAAATGTTATACTTCCTTGAATGGACAAATGATTGTAAACCTTTGTGAGAAGGAAAGTCACTTGGGAGAGGGAAGCCTTGCCTCTGTTTATGTACTGTCTGTCTTTGTCAATTGTATAACGGCATTGAATGTTTGCCCTATATGTACCTGTAATCCATTCTGAGTCCCCTCAGAGAGATACTGTAGAGCGGAAGATAAATAAAGTATATTATTATTAAAGTCACTTTGCAGGACTTTCTTCAAGGAAATCGCGCTTTGCCATAGCAGGCTATAGACTTGTAATATTATAACAAGTATATTATTATACCTGTATCCCAGAGTGTCGTGGCAGAAAATCTCACAGTGTCTGCTTTCCACTGGGTTGTCTGAGTCCGCACTCGGGTTGTGTGGGATTTTTTGCCTTGATGGTCTGGGGTACGGGGCTGGGTGGAAGGGCCCTCCATTGGAGAAAGAAAATGTGCAAATTTGCTGGGAGAGCAATTAATAGACCATAAATGTGTTTAGAAAAGAATAGCCAGCATTCAGCTGTGTTTTACTGTAAATCGTCCAGAGCCAACTGGGATGGGCGATTAATAAATCCCAAAATAAAATAAATAAATAAATAAATATTACTATTAAAGTCACTTTGCAGGACTTTCTTCAAGGGAATTGTGCTTTGCCATAGCAGGCTATAGACTTGTAATATTATTACAAGTATATTATTATTATTATTATGAAAGTCACTTTGCAGGACTTTCTTCAAGGGAACCGTGCTTTGTCATAGCAGGCTATAGACTTGTAATATTATTACAAGTATATTATTATTATTAAAGTCACTTTGCAGGACTTTCTTCAAGGTATTTGTGCTTTGTCAAAGAAGGCTATAGACTTGTAAAACTACAACTTCCATGATTCTTTCTATAACTGAACTTTTGCATTAAAATGGTGTCAAAATGCATTAATTCTTCACTATCGACAAGGTAAATTCATCTCCAAATTTAGTTGCTTTCTTCACTTTGAACTGAGTGGATATTGCTAAAATAAATTCTAAGATAACATAAGGTAGTCTTATTTAGTGTTTTTACTTTATTTAGAGTGTGATTGCGCCAGAGTTAGGCATTTTGAAAGCTTGGTTTTAAGTGTACTTTTAAGCAAACACAGTGCAATCCTACACACACTGTTTTGGAAAGTCAATGAAGCTGGGTTGAAGGTCCTTTACTCCTAAGTAAACACAGAATTGTAGTCCAAAAACCCTCCAGAATGAAACCAATGTGATATCTTTCTTTCCTAAGCCAGCTTGAATAGTGCCCTTATTTTTTGAAGCTCATTCTCTTTAGAAAAGGTTTTATTGGTTATTTTATTGGTTTGACCAAGCCAGTGGAAGGGAGTGAGTCAGAAACCTGATCAAATAGTCAAACTTCTAGATTACAGCCTCTCCTGTGATTGTTGCTACTCTCTTGCAATGTTTTTGGAGGAAGATGATTGTCTTTGTTGCCTCTTTTTATGCGTTCATACAATACAGTTTGGGCATGTTACCAATTCCGTCTTGATGAAGGCATTGCCAATCCATAAAAGAAAAAGTTAAAGAGGGGGAAATGGAATAGGAGTTCCAAAGGTGGGTCAAAGGTGATGTGTATTATGTAAACACATATTCCTGTTCCAAGACTTGCATATAACAACTCTTAATGTCCTGAGTTTACTGAGAGAAAGAAGGCAGGAGAGCAGTTATTTGATATGACTGGGATATCTAACAAAATATAGTACTGTATCTGAATACTGTAACTTGCAAGTTGGATTGCAAACCAAAGACTGGAGAGAGAAATGCCGAATGCTTGATTTAATCATTCCAGGGTCCCCATCCATTCAGTTCCCAGACCTGGAATCATTATGGTTGAATTGACCGTCAATTGTTTTGGGTTTTTTTATTGCTAATTTGTTTGTACAGTGGGTCCTTGGTATCCACTGAGGTTTGGTTCCAGGATCCCTTGTGGATACTAAACCCTTGGATGTTCAAGTCCCATTACATTCCGTGGCATAGTAAAATGGCATCCTTTTGATAAAATGGTAAAATCAAGGTTGCGTTGTGGAATTTTTGAGAATATTTTCGAGCTGTGGACGATGGAATCTGTGGTTACAGAGGCTGTGGATACAGAAGGCCAATTGTACTTTCATTTGTGAGATTTTACTTATACTTTTTAACTATTGTTTTTACTTGACTGTTTATATATGCTGTGAGCCGCCCCGAGCCTTTCGGGAAGGCCGGCCAATCAAGTATGAATAAATAAATAAATAAATACCTGTTGAAATCTTTGACATTCCATAGGCAACATTGACCCGTTTCATGTCCGGCTTTTGTTGGGGGCCCAGGAGGGCTCTATGGTGCCAAAATATCTGTTTTCTATGGGCCCGTTACATGAGAGTGAGGCTCTCCGGGCTCCCCTTCCTGTCATTTTAGGCATTGCCATTTAAGCTGTTTCTACTCTAGAGGAGAGGCGGTCACATGCAGGCAGGCTCACGCTTGAAGGAGTCTTCTTACCTGTTTCTTACTCTAGAGGAGGTGCTCAGTTGCAGGTAGGCGTGCATGCTTTCTGGGCCTGCATGCCACACATACACTCTTTCCAAGGCAAGGAGGCTGCTCATGAAAAACGGTACCCACTCCCACTTGCTTTTGTGTCGAGCTGATTTTCGTACTGGGAGGGGTCTTCCCGTTACATGCTCCCAAAGGTAACAAAGTAACGAAAGAACGAATGTAACCAAGGAAAATGGTTTTGCACACAACTCTAGTTGCTATAATAGCAGTGCAGGAACGTAGAAAATGCCTTATATTAAATAAGAACATTAGTCAATCTAGGACGGCATTATCAACTCCAAATATCAGCAGTTCTATATTAAAGCAAAATGGCTTCCTAGCCCTATTTAGCTGGAGCTCTGTAGTAATCCATAGTGATCTACCATCTGAATATTTATCCTGCCCTAACACTGCTTAGTTTCTAGAATCAAATGAGATCAGTTGTATTCAGTGTGAGATATAGATATGTCTCTTATATCTTGAGGCCATATATTAGGAGAAAGGTGAGATAAAAATAAATACATTACAATTAAAATATGTATAGTTTGGACTGCAAGGAGTGATCAGAAAGTGATTCAGAAACTAATGTGGCCCCCTTCCTCACCTCTTGAGGTCCAAATGGCACTGATGTCAGATTATTATTTTTAGTATTATTATATAAAATGTTTTAATTCTACTACTATTATTATTTATACAGTTAACGATACATAACAGTACAAATCTTGACATACTATAACTCATTGTAGGTGACTATTTACAGTTTTTGTAACTAAGTTTTAAGTTTCGTTTGTACTTCCCTTTTCAATATAGATCATTACTTTCCCCTTGAATCTCTCCACCCCTCCCCTCCCTCCCTCCCCCTACCCCCAGGTCCTCTTATATCAATACATTGATTTAATTGTCTGGATGGCCTGGTTCTAAGTTCCGTACCTATCATTTCCTTCCGTTTTAAACAATACCATTTTCTATTCCAGTCTTTTTTTGAATGATTGTTCAAATATATATTTTTCCTTTGATTGATAAAGTCATTAGTTAAATATTTTGAGAGGTAAGACCACCAAGTTTCCATGCCCTACCTTATTTTGTCTTTTTAACCTCGGGCGATTGTGGCTTGTATGGCAGATATCATACATTTTGATATTTTTGTCCATTTGTTGCCCCCCCCCCCCTTACCTCTATAGTGAGGGACAGAAATCTGGTTTTATTCCAGTATAGTTTTTGTCCTATTATTTCCCTTATTATTACTTTGACTTTATTATAATATTTTTGGATTTGATACAATCCCACCACATATGTGAAAATGTACTAATGTCCTCACATTTATGCCAGCATTTATTAGAAATGTTTCCAGTAATATGTGTGCCAATTGTAAGGGAGATCTATAGCATTTTGAGATTGTGTTTCCTTGATCCTTACATGTTTAATTTTTTTGGATTTTGTCAACCCAGGACCTAACTAAATCCTTGTCAAAATTGGTATCTTGTTTCCAAGCCTTTAGTTTCATCCTGAAATACTTCAAAATCTACAATTCTCCACATAAATGGCTGAGATATTAGGATCCTTGTTTTCTGATGGATCAATGTACAAAAACTTTATTTTATATACCAAATTATTATGCACAAAATTTCCTTCAGCCTATGTAAATGAAACGTGGATGAATTTCATGTTTAGACTTGAGTTCCAGCTCAAAAATATCTCATTATCTACATATAGGCAAATACAGCTATTTTAAAATGGGGGGGGGGGAGGTCGGGGGGAGGGAACCCAATTCCAAAACATTTCTGATCTCAAAGGTATTACCATCTCAATCACCCATGTAGATGTTTTTGGGTTTTGGAATATTTTAGATTTCCGGAAAACAGTGTTCTGTAGTGTTCTAGTCTTAATATCAGTTGTAGATTCATACAGATAATGAAGTATTATGCAATATTCCTAATACATGATTTCTGCAATCTATTATAAAGATCAGGATTAAAGTAGGCTTGATATTAGATATCTATATTCTGGCTAATACATGTGTGTATGAAGGGAAATTATATCCTAATGTGAGGCTCAGCTCTCATTTTACAGAATGAGTGGTTTTCAGGTGAGCCACATTCTCTTGGCCTCAGTCTTTTGTCTGTGAAATGGGGTTATTAGTTTTTGGCTCCAGGGTAGTTCTGAGAATTAGCATTTGACTGTATGGAAAACTTCGCAAAAGCATTGCACAATTAAGTTTTGATACATATTGATATGATACAGGCAGTCCCCGAGTTACAAATATCCGACTTACAAATGACTCATAGTTAAGACTGGGAGTGAGACACCAGGAAGTAAGAGAAATCTACCCCTAGGAAGGGAATTTCACTCCTGCAACACATTCAAGATGGTTTCAAAACGTTAATCTTATTTTATCGTTTGATTAATCAGCGGAAGTTACGGATTACTCTGTTAAATAGGGACCATTTTTTCTTAATCTATTTCAATTCATTTGATTAATCCATCAAACTTGCACTGCTAATTTCAAATCTATATCTTTGTATTCTTCTTATGGAAAAATGACATAAACTACACAGTCCCTCAGACGCCTGTTTTCTGTGCTTTTATGGACTGCCTCAAATTTCACAATAAATACCCACATGGAATCTGCAATCCCTAAAAGCAGAAATCCGGGCAAAGTCCTAAGGCAAAATAACACAACTCTGTATGTCTAAGCAAAAGCAAGCCCAAGTACTGCAATCCAAAGTGCTTAAAGCCACAACCAGATACTCGTTGATCAGCCTTTAAACACCGGTTGGAATATTTTCCACCAGCTTCAACAGGACTTAACTTTGGCTTAGCTGAAAAGAGGCTCCGACTATTATATTGTTGCTTTGGAAAAACAAAACCAAGAAAAAAACTTTCTAGTAGTTTCAGATCTTCTGTGTCCATATCGTGTATGTTCTGTTATCTAAGATAAACAAAATAGATGTAGATTATTTCTTTTGCTTTGGCTTGTTGGCCAAATCTCTCTGATTACAACTAGGCATGGAACCTATTCTAAAACATGAATAATGGAAACAAAGAGAATGACTTGATGTACACTATTCCAAGTATCGTGATTTACAGAAACAGGCATGATTAATTCTCTGTCATTCCACTTTTTCTGCTGTTTTTATTTATTTATTTATTTATTCGATTTTATATTCCGCCCCTCCCAGCAGGCTCGGGGCGGATCACAAAGAGCGAGCATACAATAAAACATAGCACAACAGTAAAACACATCATAAAACATAAAACATATCATAAAACATACAGTAAAACAATTGTACGTAGCACTGATGGTGTAGTCTACGGTTCCTTACTGAGACGGAGTAGACCCGATAGGGTTTGAGGTTACCCGAACGCCAATCTGAAGAGGGCCGTTTTGCATTCCCTTCGAAAAGGGAGAAGTTCGGGGACCATTCGAATGTGGTTAGGAGCGAGTTCCAGAGTACTGGAGCCGCCGAGAGAAAAGCTCTGTCTTGTACTGGACAAGTGACAGGAGCGGGACGATGGTATAACCAGCAAATTTTGCTCTTCCGAGCGCAGTGATCTCGGGAACGTGCGGGGTAAGGCGGTCCCTCAGGTACACAGGCCCTAGACCGTGCAAGGCCTTAAAGGTTAAAACCAACACCTTGAAGGCAATCCGGTACTCAATAGGAAGCCAGTGCAGTTGCCGAAGGATGGGAGTAATATGCTCCCTCACTGGTGCTCCCACCAGTAGGCGAGCTGCAGCATTCTGCACCAGCTTGAGTTTCCGGATTATCGACAAAGGAAGGCCCACGTAGAGGGTGTTACAGTAGTCCAGCCTCGAGATGACCGTCGCTTGGATCACCGTGGCCAGGTCAGCCCTGGACAGGTAGGGGGCCAGTCGCCTAGCCTGTCGTAGGTGAAAGAATGACGTCCTGCTGACCATGGAGACCTGGGCCTCCATGGTCAGCAGGGGGTCCAATCTAACACCCAAGCTCTTAACCAAAGATGACGGGCTAAGTTGCTCGCCATCCAGGGTAGGCAACCGGCACTCATCCAGCCCAGGTCGACCAGGCCACAAGATCTCCGTCTTCGACGGGCTCACCTTCAGCCGGCTGGCACACAGCCATCCAGCACGCAGCCATTTTGAAATATCCCAGTTTCTCTCTCCTTCTCCCTCTGTCTACAGCTTGCTTCAATAACTACAAACTGAATTCAAAGTGTCACAAACACACACATATTTACAGTTTTATAAATTATTTCATATCAGTGCCTCACCAGGCTACAACTCCCATGATTCCATAACATTCGACCGTGGCAATTAAAGTGGCGTTGAACTGCATTATTTCTACAGTGCAGATGCACCTTCTGTGGGGAAGAGGAAAAGAGGGTGAAAATCTTTCCCTTCCTAGTCAGTGCAGGTAAATGCAAACTATTGCAGACTCTTTTTATTGTTGTTGTTTATTCGTTCAGTCACTTCCGACTCTTTGTGACCTCATGGCCATCGCCATCCCTGTCGGCCATCGCCATCCCAAGCTCCTTCAAGCCAGGCACGTCAAGGATTAACATCCATCCATCTTGCCCTTGCTTGGCCCCTCTTCCTTTTTCCTTCCATTTTCCCCAACATCATTATTTTCTCCAAGCTTTCCTGTCTTCTCATTTTGTGGCCAAATTACTTCATCTTTGCCTCTAATATCCTTCCCTCCAATGAGCAGTCGGGCTTTATTTCTTGGAGTATGAATTGGTTTGATCTTCTCGCAGTCCAAGGTACTCTCAGAATTTTCCTCCAGCACCACAGTTCAAAGCATCTATCTTCCTTCCTTCGCTCAATCCTCCTAATGGTCCAACTCTCGCATCCATAAGTTACTAAGGGGACTACCATTGCTTTAACTATGCATATCTTTGAAGCCAGTGTGATGTCTGTACTCGTAACTGTTTTATCGAGATTGGTCATTGCTCTCCAACCAAGAAGTAAGGGTCTTCTGATTTCCAGACTCTATTGTTCACCAACAATTTTTGAAGATTTGACCATACTCTGGTGTTATTTTCTCAAGTCAGAGAGCATGACGGCACTTGAGCCAGAACAAAAATATGATAATAGTAATAATGTATGTATGCATGTATGTATAGTTGTGAAAGCTGGCCAGTGAAGAAAGAAGAAAGTGGATAGGAAGAAACTAACACATTTTGAATGTTCTACAATACTGCAGATTGCTAAAAAAGACAAATAAATGAAGCCTGGATTAAATGAAGCCTCAATTTTCACTAGAAGGCAAAATGACTAAATTCATTAGAAGGCGAAATGACTAACTTTGAAGGTATCATGAGAAGACATGACTCAGTAGAAAAGATAATCATGCGTTGTAAGGTAAATGGCAGTAGGAAAAGAGGAAAACTACACATCCCAGATGGATAGACTCAATCAAGAAAGCCATAGTTTGATTCTGCAAAACTGGAGCAGAGCAGTTAATGAGATGCTGATATTGTGTTTTTAACGTTAAGTGTTAATTTGTATATGATGTGATTGTGTTGATAACTGTTGATATGTTTATCTTGGGCAGTTCATGCCATTGTACACTGCCTCGAGTCGCCTTCGGGCTGAGAGGGGCGGTATAGAAGCAAAGCAAATAAAATAAATAAATAAATAAATAAATTGAGGATAGTGTGACTTGGAGTTCTCTCATTCATGGCATTACCATAAGCCAGTGTTTCTCAACCTTCCCAATGCCACGACCCCTTAATACAGTTCCTCATGTTGTGGTGACCCCCAACCATAAAATCATTTTCATTGCTACTTCATAACTATAATTTTGCTACTGTTATGAATCATTCACCGGACCACATTTGGCACAAATACCTGATACACCCAAGTTTGAATACTGGTGGGGTTGTGGTGGGTGATATTGTCATTTGAGAGGTGTAGTTGCTGGGATGTATAGTTCACCTACAATCAGAGAGCATTCTGAACTCCACCAACGATGGAGTTGAACCAAACTTGGCACACAGAACTCCCATGACCAACAGAAAATACTGGAAGGGTTTGGTGGACATTGACTTTGAGTTTGGGAGTTGTAGTTCACCTACATCCAGAGAGCACTGTGGACGCAAATAATGATAGATCTGGATCAAACTTGGAGCAAATACTCAATCTATCCAAATGTGAACACAGGTGGAGTTTGGGGAAAATAGACCTTGATATTTGGGAATTGTAGTTGCTGGGATTTATAGTTCACATATAAGCAAAGAGCTTTCTGAACTCCACCAACAATGGAATTGAACCAAACTACCCATACAGAACCCCCATGGCCAATAGAAAATAATGTATTTTCTGATGGTCTTTGGCGACCCCTCTGACAACCCCTCGCGACCCCCAAAGGGGTCCCGACCCCCAGGTTGAGAAACACTGCCATAAGCCAAAGTGTACTTGACAGCAGTTAACAATACTGATACCACATTAAATAACTTACAATTTTGCTACCCTTCCCATGACCCTCTAAATCAGCTGCACCAAACTCCATTCCACAGATCCGAAACCAGGGCCTCTTGACCTCTATGTAACATTTGCATGGGATAGTGGCATTGCTCCAGGGCACAGCAGAGTAACTGGAAGTGGGCAGACCTGTTTGGTTGGGAGAACAGATATTTGCATTGAACTTTAACACATTTGTATAGTTACTGTATATTGAATTCTCTTCCTCCCATATCTCTGCCCTTCCATGCCCTTCCATCACTGCAAAGGAATGATAGTGATGATGATGTATCATAAATATATAATAATTATACACATAATAAAAATAATAAATATACCGTAATGAAATGTATATGCAGGTTCACAGCTTGGGAGTGATCCTAGATTCATCGCTGAGGCTGGAACCCCAGGTCTCAATGGGGCCAGGGGAGCTTTTGCACAATTAAAACTTATGCGCCAGCTGCGCCCATACCTTGAGAAGTCTGACTTGGTCACAGTGGTCCACGCTCTTGTTATATCCCAGGTATGCAGCGGGGGGGGGGAGGCTTGAGGGGCTTTAGCCCCTCCTGAAATTCTCAGGGTGGTCTGCGAGAAGGCCTTACTGGTACATTATTTAAACTGTTATGTGTATTCATATCATGATCTGATCACCATGCTCAGTATATCCCATATGCATGGGGGTATTGGGATAACGATACAAAAGGTTTGCTAGGGTAGACCCTCCCTCCCTCAGACTCAGCCCCTCCCGAATCAAACTCAGCCCCTCCCGAATCAAAATCCTGGCTACGGCTCTGTCCCAAATAGATTATTGCAACACACTCTATGTGGACTTACCTTTGGAGACTGTTTGGAAACTCCAACGTGTCCAACGGACGGCAGCCAGATTACTCACCGGAGCAGCATACAGGGAACATACCACCTTGTTATGTCAGCTCTACTGACTGCCGATCCAGTGTTGGTCTTGCCCTATATAACCCTTTATGGTTCCAGCTCAGCTTACCTGTCTGAACATATCCCCCTCTACAATCCACCTCGCAGTTTAAGATCGTCCGGGAAGGCCCTGCTCTCAGTCCCGCCCTCTTCACAAACTTGATTGGCGGGGATGAGAGACAGGACCTTCTTGGTGGTGCCCCCCCCCCCAGTCTGTGGCACACACTCCTCAGGGAAATCCTTTCCTTCAGGAAAAGCTCAAGACATGGTTTTGGGACCAGGCATTTGGGCAGTAGGCCTAACAGCAGTTGCAATATTATATTTTAATTGATAATGCACAGGCTTTGGACTGGGTCTCTCAATTGAACTTGGATGCAGTTATATTGTTATTGTAATAATAATGTTTTCAATGTTTTAAATTGCTATTTTATAATTTAATGTTTTAATTAATGTTGAATCTGTGTTATTTTGTTATGGTGTATATGTTGGCATCTAATTGCTGCCGATTGTAAGCCGCTCTGAGTCCCCCCCTCGGGGGTTGAGAAGAACGGGGTACAAATGCTTGAAAATAAATAAATAAATAAGACTAAGGATTCATCTACAATGTAGGAATCCTTAGTCTTACCACTTTATTATTATTATTATTAAATGCAAACTTCTATCACCGCCACTCCCCGAGGGCTCGGAGCGGTTCACAAGCCTGACATAAATCAATCTACACATAAACAATACAACAACGACAAACAGTGACAGACAATACAGTCCTATAAGGGCCCCGTCTAGCCATCAAAGGGAGGAAGACTAGGCGGCCCTAGCAAGATCACCGGTGGTCTATCACCGGCGAATAAAGTGTCCTGCATTCTGCTCTGAGGAAGTCCAAGAGGGCCATCCTGGTGGGCCAAAAGAGTGTCCTTATCGATCTTGTTAAGGCCAGAGCATGTCCATCGTGGGTTAAGCTGCCTATAATGCAAGCTCCAAAAAGTTCTAGTCCAGTATGCCCTATGAGTCCTGGACTCAGTTGGCTTGGGCCTCCTTTCCTTTAAAAGAGACACCTGTTGTCTGCTGGCCACACAGGGACGACGATCCCGGCGAGGGGCAGACCTTGTCCGGTGCCCCATAGCAGGATCGGAAGGGCGGCTTCCATTCTTGGGTCTCCGGCATTGCCTCCGCCTCCTCCGGGGGCCCTGCAGCTTCAGCTGTGGGTCGCTTCCGGTGTTGGAGTCCTCCAGGGGTGGGGACTACATCCGGGTCTCCCTTCTTCTTCAGACAGGAGCACCTGGCTTGGGTGAGCGTCTCCAAGGTCAGCCACCATGCTGGGTAGCTCCAGATCGACCCGGCTCCCCCATCCGCCCACAATACAGTGTCGGCGGGGGTGGGGGTCCCAGGCAGCGGACAGGATGGACAAAATGTCCAACTCCGCCAACGGTGAGCCTCCCGGCGGCGGTGGATCTTCAAGGCTCGCCACAGGTCCATCCGACACAGATGAGTGGGAGGCTTGGGGCTCGCCGAGATCTTCCAGCTTTAAAGTCGCATTCAGGGTAGCAGCAGTTCCCCCGGGGGCCGTCTCTAAATCGTCCCTGGGAGTGGGCAGGTCACCGCCTGAGTTGGGGTCTCTGCTCCTCTGTTCCATCTCCAGGTCCTCGGTGGGGAAGTCCCATGGTTGGTCCCAGGCGAGGTCTGGGCCGGCTGGGGCTCCACTCCGGGGTTTGTCCCTGTTGTCAGCTCTATGATCGAGAGTTGGGACCCGTGGGTGGGGATGCCCAATCTCCCCAGAAGGCTGCCAAACTTGTTGCCGAACTTGTCGAACAGGTCCATACGTTTGTTGTATTCTTCAATCAGCTCTGCGATCATTTGGGGATTGGGCTGATCGGGAAAGGAGTCTTGTGGATCTTGTGGTTCTTGCCGCTTCAAAGGAGAGCTGCGCCTCAGGGGAGAGCTGCATCTCTGATTCGTTGGAGTCATTAAGGTCTTAGTCAGGTGGGATCCCGGGTCGGCTGCATACCCCCCATTCAGGGGGGTCGAGGGGGTCGGTCTCACAGGGCATCTCCTGCAGAAGGTCCTTAGGAACTGAGCAGAGGCGGCAGTCACTGGACAAACGAACCACCGACCTCGTTCAGGTTGTCCTTTCTCTCCAGCGCCGGCACTCAGCGGGGTTGCTCTCTCAGAGGGCCTCCGCGTCCACCAGGGCAGCGTTGCCGCTTTCCCCAACCAGATCTGATTATTTGGGGTCTGTGGGTCTCCAATGACTACCCCTTGTGGTTCGTAATCCACCGCCCCCCCCCAGGGTGGGAGGTGGGGGATTGCAAGGTCGTATCCAAGGATCTTGGCAAACTGAGCCGGAGCTCACCCGCTATCTTGGAAATTATTTTGGCCCCTCATTCCATTTTTGGAAAATACCGATCCTCATGCCTATGAATGGGGGTAATGTTTCTATGTTTCACACTTCTGTTTTTGTACTTGGATTGGCTGGAGTGACCTTTGGCTGACTCTGATTCTTCTTCTTTTTGTTGGCTTCATTTTAATTGTCATGGTTCCATGCTATGCAATCATGTGATCTGTAGTGCTTTCATGCTCTTTAGTCTTCTCTGCCAAAGAGTGCTGGTCCCTCACCAAACTACAATCATCATGATGCCATAGCATTGAGCTATGCCAATTAAAGTAGTGTCAAACTGCATTAATTATATAGTCTAGATTCGAAGATGCACCCTAAGAAATTTACCTTGTATTGCCTAAAGGCTGATGACTCTTGCTTATAATGTGAGTGAACTAAAAGTTTGGCTGCAAAATTTGTTTCAAATCAAGTTCCTGAACGAAACATAGCAATTTTAATAAGTGGCAAAGTTTCGTGATCCGTGGATCAACTTGTATATAAATTTTTGGGATGCCAAATCTGAATTTAAGAATCAGCTTTGGTCCATTAACAGTTACTAAATGTACATTCTGGAGCAAGACCAAATAACTCTCTCTGGTCCTTCCAGACAGGCCCTAAATCCCAGGACCTGATCCCAGGTTTTCTGTTTATCCCAGATTATCTGGCTGTGCGAACTCATATAATCCAGTTTAAAGCAGAAAACCTGGGATCAGATCCTGGGATATAGGGCCTGTCTGGAAGCCCCCCCCCCCTGATGTTTTCAGTCGAATATCATTCTACAGTCTTTGCTTTTGTCTTGTAAGATAACATAATATCTTATGCAAATTTAAATGTGATTTTTTTTAAGTTGGTGATACTTCATACCTCAAGTATTCTTTTACCATACACTGATTAATTTCAATAATTACATAATTCCGATATGTGCTTGTTATATTTGTTAGGATCATTAAAATTGTATTTAAGAAAGTGAGAGTGCCTATATGAATAAGCATAGACACAGTTACTAGTCCCAATCAAATGGTAAGGAGCATGTGATTCATAATCCTGCCTCTCATTATACTTTGTACTAAAAGGGCCAGATTCTTCTTTATATAGACTTCCTGTTTGCTTCTGAAATTCCATTATCCAATGTTCTGAGAATATTGTAAACTGTCTTCTTGAGAGGTCTTGATTTTTCACTTAGTCAGAGTCCCAGGGTGCTCTTAAAACCACTTAAACATTTTGTTGCTGTTGCCAAAGGCATGCACAAGGCCAGGCAAATATTGTTGTTTTGTCTACTAGGATCAAGCATTAATTTGAATTATTGAATTCAAATGGTTGCAAACGTTGGCTTGATTGAAAATAAGAAAGTTCAATGACTTTTTGCATTATCAGTGCTCCTTGTTTTGTATTTGTCTTCTCAGTCAATGTTGACAATATTCTTTTGCTTTCCATGAAACAGTCATTTGGGGCAGATGTTAATGGGTTATTCAAAGGAATATCAGATGTTGCAGTCTAGGCTGGATAACGGTGGTTAAGCCCTGCTACAGCCCCCAAAACAGGAGCCAATTTATGAAGATAGTGGAAACTGCTCTTCTAAGCGCGCATCTACACTGTAGAATGAATGGAGTTGGCAACACTTTCACTGCCATGGCTCAATGCTATGGAATCCTGGAAGTTGCAGTTTGGCGAGGAACCAGCACTCTTTGGCAAAGAAGGCTAAAGACCCTTTAAAACTACAATTAACCATTTGAGTCTTTTTGAATAAAGGAAATGGTGATGATGATGATGGTGATGAGCTTATCTGAGTCTCTTCTTCTTCTTCTTCTTCCCAAAGTACCTTTTCTCACAGGGGTTTAAAGTCCTTTAGTATCTTCTGCAGCAGTGGGTAGGTGAGATTAAAGAAATACTAAAAGGTGTGTATTAACTTGTACTGTTTAAATGGTTGGTATCCAAAAGTATTTTCTTCTTGTAATCTGAATTACTGAAATGATCGATGAGTCACATGGGTGTGAGGTAATATCTTCCAGAGATGGCATACTGTTGTGTGTGGTATTACAACATGCAAAAGTCATTTCAGACATTCCATTATAGCCTCCAAACTAGTCATGTTAACTGTACACACTGGAATATACAAGTATTTTCCATGGGGTGGGATGGAAACATAGTGATATGGTTTATCACCTCCGAAGTCCTTTGAATACAATTCATAGCATCAAACTTGAGTGTTACTTCTACTCTATTGTCAATGTGGGCAAGGTTGGATCTACTTTTAAATTGAGCGAAGCAACCTCTTTGGGTGGCAAACTGTTGGGTGCACCAAATTCATCCTGAGGACTGGGACCATTTCCCTTTCACTTGGTGAGCAGCAGAACTAGTAGAACAGAAGCAGTTTCCTTCTCTTGAACTAGCCTGGTTCCCTCACATATTGATAATTTTTGGGTGAGTATTGGGTTTTTTCAGCTTGCTTGGTGCAGTATAATCCCTGTACTTGTGGGACCTGTACCCATGGCTTCACCTGTGTTCAAAAATTGTATGTTGTCTCTAGTCATTTTCTAGGTCCTCTAATGGAATTTTGTGATATGGTACCACCAGAAGCTGATTACAGAGTGATACTGGAGGAACTAGGAACTAGGAGGCTCGCCCCCTACCTCTCCCGGAGGGATCTAGCCATGGTGATCCAAGCTACGGTCATCTCGAGGCTAGATTACTGTAACGCGCTTTACGTTGGCCTGCCTATGTCGTCGATCCGGAAGCTCAAGCTGGTGCAGAACACTGCCGCCCGGCTCCTGTCTGGGGCCCCAGCAGGTTGCCGTATAACACCAATCTTGCAGGATCTGCACTGGCTGCCTATTGAGCACCGGGTCGCCTTCAAAGTGCTGGTTCTTACCTTCAAGGCCATTCACGGCCTGGGGCCAGCGTACCTGAGGGACCGTCTTACCCCATATTCCCCAACAAGATCACTGCGGTCTGAAGAGGCCAATCTCCTAGCAGTTCCATCTGTAAGGTTGGCCCACTTAACATCCACCCGCCGGAGGGCGTTCTCCGTGATAGCCCCTACGCTATGGAACGCCCTTCCGGCTGGAGTTAGAGCCCTGAGGGACCTACTCCCGTTCAGACGGGCCTGCAAAACTTATTTGTTTAGGCAGGCCTTCGGTGAGTGAGTAGGCCCATGTGGATTTTTCATCCGGCTGTTATCTGTGTTGCTGCTCTATTGTTTTAATTGCTCTGCATTGTTTTAACTGTGTTTTTAAATGTTTTCTATGTTTTAACCATGGCGCTGTGCCATTGGCTCTTGTGAGCCGCCGCGAGCCCTCGGGAGTCGGCGGTTGATAAGCTCAAATAATAAATAAATAAATAAATAAACTATAAATGCTGGAGAGGCATTCTTTCTAATTATTTTCTATGTTTTCCAGTGCAATTATGTGATGTGCTTTCAATGGAAGTTGACAATAGAGTTGCAGTGAAGGACCATGAAATCCTGGAGGAGTGTTCTCTTTAGGCATTTTCTATGTCCTCCAATGCAATTCTGTGGTATCCTTCCTCCAAAAGTAGCTCCGATCAATAGGTGCCACTGCTATCCGATCATAGGTGCCACTGGATCCCACACAGATATGGGGGTTTCACTGTTCTTAGTTCGGACTGGGCTTATGCACTGAGATTCATCTAACATTTCTGTAAAACCTGCTGTGATCTATATGTGTGCTCATAGACTTTGTCCATATTTTGTCACAAAAATCCATGAGTTCAGTGTGTACAAAATAAAATGTTTTCCAGTAAAATAACCATGAGAATTTTTGCTTGAGTGGTTTCAATGGTGCTTGAGTTCTAAGTGTTCGAGAATGTACAGTTTGTTCACTCGACACATATTTGTCGTCTGTGATAAAAAGATGTCTGAAATCCATCGTTTCAAGAGGTTCTGAAGTAGTTTCTGTAAATGTCATTTTGCCCAAGTCAAGCAAGATGGCTTGCATTTGATTTTACTCCTGATGAGGTTAGCTAAACATAATAGCATCAATAATGGTCCATGTTCTGTGCCCTTTTAATTAGAAGTATCACGCTGCTTAGTCTCACGCTCGCTTTGTATGGCAAATCACAGGCTGATCCTTGAAATATCCCATTTCTGAATAACGTTATCAATGAATCTCCTAGCCATGTGTGTTCAAAATTAGATTGCCCTCCATGTAAACAAATGTTTGATGTTATCAATCCAATTAGGTTTGTAGTATTTTAGAGCTTTAAAACTATACTAAAGCACTGTGATTTTTGCTTAAATTGCATTTTAAAATTCAAAGATCTCACAACCAATCTAGAATATAGATTTTTAAAAATTTTTCAAGGATTTTTACGTGTCATGTTTTCAGCTACAGCAAATTTGCCTATTTTTGTTTGCACAGCATTATCACTTAATCTTAAAATTAGATGGACTGTGAAACATGTCAAGAATATGTTAAAGACATAGTGATTGTATTGGAACAACAGCAGCAACAAAACTCAAAAAAGAAAAGGAGAAAAGCAAAAGAGTCAGTTTTGTCCATTACATCCTTTACTGCTCCAAAGGGAGAGAAAAACTAGAATGAACACCAGAGCAAAGGCGATCAGTAAAATAAAAGATGTATGATTTAATACATACCATCTGATTAATCATTGGCAATGGTACAAGTATTTCAGAACTCAACTTGCTATGATTACGTATACTAAATACGTTTAGCCTATACTAATTAAAAAAGCAGTGTTGTGGAAAATATTGTGGGCCAAAGTTCAACTTTGTGACTAGAATTAGGCATGAAATGGATTAAAATTTGACATAACCTGTGGTTTCAGCAATAGATGAAGCCTCTGGGCGACCTTGGGCAAATCACATTCTCTCAGCTTCAGAGGAAGGCAAAGGCCTCTGAAAAAAAATTGTCAAGGAAACCCCATGATATATTTGCCTTGGAGTTGCCATAAATATAGATATACAATTGTCAATTAAAAAACAAAAAACAAAATGAGGGGAAACTTTGATTCAGTACGCTTTCCAAAGGACTACAGTAAATCTCGAAGAAGAAGGCATATATATATACGCTATCGTATTGATGGTAGCTTGTTCAACTTAAGCCGTCTGAGGGCTCACACTAAGACTCTAAACTATCTAGTCCGTGAGCTGCTTTTTGTTGACGATGCTGCCCTTGTCACCCATTCAGAAACAGCCCTAACATCTTGCTTTGCAACAGCTTCAGAGCTGTTTGGGCTGGAAGTCAGCCTGAAGAAAACGGAAGTTCTCTACCAGCCCGCACCACAGGAAGAACACCATCATCCCCACGTCAGCATAGGCAAATCTGTGCTTAAGTCCAGTCAGCAGTTCACCTACCTGGGAAGCATCATCTCTTCAGACGCCAAGATTGATAAAGAGATAGATCACAGATTAGCAAAGGCATATCGTGCATTCAGAAGGCTTCACAAAAGAGTCTGGAGCAACACGCACCTGAGGCAAAGCACCAAAATCAGTGTGTACAGAGCTGTCATACTGTCTATTCTCCTTTATGGGTCTGAAACATGGGTCCATCCATCGCCAACACCTACAACTCCTCGAACGTTTTCATAAGCGCTGTCTTTGCTCAATCCTAAATGTACACTGGACTGACTATGTGACGAATGTTGCTGTCCTTGAGCAAGCAGGGATCACCAGCATTGAGGCCATGCTATTGAAAGCACAGCTGTGCTGGGCAGGGTACACCTCTAGGATGGAGGACCACCGCCTCCCAAAGATACTACTCTATGGTGAACTCGCCATGGGTCAGTGCAAGAGAGGCACCTCAAAAAAGAGATATAAGGACTCCCTGAAACAACATCTCAGGCTTGGCCAGATTGATCACCAACAATTGTCCACCCTGGCCTCACATCGGGAGGCATGGAGACGCGCTATCCATAATGCTGCGGCCTCTTTCGAGAAGGCACGGCAAATGGGTCTCAAAGAGAAACGACAATTCAGAAAGAACCGCAACTTGGAAACAACATCACCCAAGGAGACTTCCTGCTGTGCTTTCTGCAACTGGACTTGCCTATCTCAGATTGGCCTTTTTAGTCATCAACGCGCTTGTAAAAAGTGTGAGATGAGTCCTTCCTAAGAATCTTCGTACGCGAAGTAATGTCAGAGAGATATGAAGTAATTGAATAAAATGTCTTTGTTTTTCTCTGATTACAAGTGTATCATTTCCAAAACGAAATATTCAGGTTTCAATTGAATTCTTATTTTCAATATTTTCTGGATTATTTTTTGGATTATTTTTCTGGATTATTTTTATTCACTATTTTGCAGGATCACCACATGTGGTAAAACGTACCCACATGTGTTCTGCATTTCCAACGTTTGTCTTGTATGTTTTTGTAGCATTTTGCCAATTTTGGGGAGGTTTTGTACCACTGGTACATCATTTTGTACCAGTTCTCTTTTAGATCAAATGCATAGGTGCATTTCAATTTTTTATTCCAAATTCTTCCATTTTTATTGAGTGTGCAATGTTGGTTGCCCATTTTATCATAGAATCTTTCACTTGTTCAATTTCTGTTGACTATTTCCACAGGGACTTGTATATTTTGGTGATGCCTTTCCTTTCTAACAGAATTATTTTATCCCATGTCGATTATTTGGCCAAGAATCCTGTTACCTTATCCTTATTCTAAGATTCTTTCAATTATCTATATTGGAACCATGAAATGTTCTTACATAATTTGTTGCTTTCTTTTTGGGGGTTTTAACAACTTCATCACACTAGAGAATGAATCCACTTTAAATCCGGTTTCTGCTTCCTGCAGAATTATGGTGTTTGTAGTGTAGTGAGGCTGTTAAAGGCTCCTCCCTAAACTACAAATCCCAGAATTCTGCAGGAGGCAGCAACCAGATTTAAAGTGGATTCATGGTCTAGTGTGAT
This sequence comes from Anolis apletophallus, assembly GCA_030556195.1. Classification (NCBI taxonomy): domain Eukaryota; kingdom Metazoa; phylum Chordata; class Lepidosauria; order Squamata; family Anolidae; genus Anolis; species Anolis apletophallus. The sequence continues at coordinate 38,365,263 of JARBWK010000003.1, read as the reverse complement.
GAGTTCCATAGACTATAATTTCCATTTTGTTTCTTCAATATATCTTTGTATATTGGCCACTTTTCCCAAGCTAGTTCCCTCCTTTGTAGTGCTTCCAAAGGTGAAATCCATAATGGAGTTTTCTGATAGAATCTGTTTTTATTTCTCCCATATTTTAATTAGGGCAGACCTTATAAAATGGTTGGCAAAGTCCTTTTTGATTTTCTTCTTGTGGTACCACATGCACTAATGCCATCCACTTCTAAGATCAAAACCCAAAATCTTCCAATGTTAAAATCTTTGTTTTGTTTAAGTTAGTCCACTCTTTTATCCACATGCTTCATAGTATAGTTTCAGATCTGGTGGGCCGATGCCGCCTCTTTTTTCCTCGTCTGTTAGGTTTATTAAATTTATTATTGGTTTGTTCCCTGGCAAGGAAGAGGAATAGCATTTTTGGAAGAGTATTCATTTTGATTGCCGAAATTCTTCCCATGAAGGAGAGGTTTAGATGCATGCTTCCAATTCTCCTGATCCTTTCTTATTTCTTTCCATTTTGCTTCATAATTGTTTTTCAGTAATTGGGCATTCTTAGCTGTTACGTAGCTCTGTTGTGGGCTGGTCCATGAGGTCATGAAGAGATGGAAGCGAATGAACGAATAAACAACAACAAAATGTATACATCTAATTTGATTTTGTTTGTGATTTGTAGCCCCTTTATTTCTTTTAGTTGCTCGTGTCTCTTCTTGAACATATCCTTGGTAAGTTTCATTTTCTTCTTATTTATTGTAAGTCCTGATAGTTCCCAAATTCTTCTATTTTATCCATCCATTTTTGGATATTTTCCAATGGATCTTCTACAATGCATATTAAATTGTCAGTAAAAGCTCATATTTTATAAGATTCCTTTTTATCTTAGTCCCAATTAGATTTTTGTCTTCTCTTATCGTATTCATTAGTATTTCCAGAGACATTATAAATAATAGGGGTGATAGAGGGCATCTCTGCCTTTTTTATTTATTTATCTTGAAACTTTCAGCCTCTTGACGATTTATTAGAATTTTGGCCTCTTGATAAAATTGATTTTATCGCATTTGTAAAGTAATGGCCCATATCCGTAAAGATAATTGTTCAAAGCATTGCATTAAATATTGAGCCAGTTTAATATTCTTATGTTTCCTGGCCTGCCAGATGGTTTATCTTCTATTGATACCATAAAGATTTATATTCCTTAAAGTTTTATATTCCTTAAATAGGCTCACAGTATTATTAGTTTGTAATGGCAGAAGTATTTGGTAAATCATCTAGTTTTATCTTGTTCACTGTTTTGGAACACACTTACTGCTTAATAAAGATTGCCTTGAGCCAGAAGCTGAGAAGGGGAAAGTACCAGTTAGCCTATGTGTTCATTCTACTCCCCAATTAAATCATTAAGGTGTTGTGAGTGGCTTTTTTTCTCACTAAATTGCTTTTTGAGTTAACGCATCAGCTGTTCTGTGGCATAGGTACACACAGGTAATTTCAATTGTCTTAGTTGTAGCATTTGATTTGCATGTAGGTGTGTTTTTACTATCTGTTGGTAAAGATGCTTGTCTGACAAAATTTACGCTTAATGAAAATACACAAAGAGGCTCATCACATTGACTAAACCCATATTATTAAGGATGCTTAAAAGCTCCATGGTTTTGTCTTATGGGTACATTGTAGCCAATATAGATTGGATGAAAACCCCTTTCCATATATAGATATGTTAGCTGAGATCAGAGTTTGGGCAATTTATTTTTTTGTATTAAAATCCCCATAATTTGGGGACTTGATGACATTTCGAAAGGCTGTTAAGACCTGGCTGTTTAGGCAGGCATTCGGCCCTGACCGGTGCCTGTCATAACTTGTCATCCTATCGTGTCACTGCAGCTACATCACTGCTGCCCTGCTACTGTTCATCGGGGGGGTGGGGTGGAATTGGTTTTAACCCTGTTTTAATTTTGTTATTGTGTTTTTATTGGTATTTTATTACGAAATACGAATCAGAATGGGATCCCCTCTGAACCTTTAGAAATTGAAGTCGGGGGCATCTGAATCTCTGAAACGAATTACTATTTGAAATGAATTACTATTCTGATTTCAGCCTTTTCTCACACCTCTTTCTGGCTAGTAGATTCTGGGTGCTATGGCCCAAAAATGTAACCAGCACAGGGTTTGAATGAGAGAGATCCCGGGAAAGCTCAGTGCCACCTTTACTAAGGACTTTATCACACAAGGTTGGTCACACACAATTATGGCAGGATAAAAGTGCCTTTCAATAGTGCTTGCCACACAATGGGTTTCTTCCATCATTTTGTATTTGCATCATCATTGCTTTTTCATTGATGGGGAAAATTGTTAATCCAATCCAGTTGCAGAAAAATTGGGGGGATGGGGCTATTGAGAAATATTGAAAAAGTACATTCTCTGGGTTGGGCAAACATGGCTAGGAAGTGAGACTGTGCGGAAAATTGTTCACAGAAATTCACATCAACAAAATGTCAGAATTGCACAGTTGCTATGAAGTGTGGAAATAATTGTTCAAAAATTGTATGTTTCTGTTTGTTTGAAATCTGTGATTGTGACAAGATAACACACTACTGTAATAAAGTCTTCAGAGATTATTTTTATCAGATTCCCTTACTGCAAAGAGAGATCACACTTCTATCCATGTTCAACATTTTACAATTTAAGCTACTTCTGAACCATCTGACTGTTAAAATCAGTAAATCAATAGACATTTTGGCAAAGCCATTTCTTAATTTAAAAAAAAGAAATTGAAGCTTGTTTATATGATTTTGACCGTTAAGCAACATACTGTTGCAATCTTCAATATTGGGTAACTTGGTGCAATTTTTTGTGACATCCATGTTTTATTAAAAGCAGAATGGCATGACAAGGAATACAGGAAGAACATTCTTTAAAAACCACCCACCATCTTTCTCGTGATAGCATTGCTTGTGTATTTAATTCATCTTCTGTTCGAGAAATCAACATTGTCTGGGGTTTTGGCTCACAACCATAACTCTTTGTCTTGGCTTAGATAGGATATGTTTATTATTTGTATACGACTCTTTTTTTACAAAGCTCGCTTGCATCATGTAACCTCAGTCCTCATCTGAACCTATTACTCTCCATAATTAACAATGGTAATGGCTCATAATGATTGGGAAGGTGTGGTTAAAGTATGAAGCCTATGCGCTGTCTTGCAATCTGCATTGCAACGTCTCTTCCCGTCCGCCACTCATGTTTTTCTATGTAAGCAACTGGGCAAGATTTCATTTTCAAATTATTTATATGATGTTTTTGAATGTGACCTTTGTACAACATCTATGTAGAGATTAAATACTATTGGAAACAATTAGCTAGGTATGTTTACAGGGCTTATAGCAGAAAGAGTGTCATGTAGATTAATCATATATTGTTGTGGTTGATGTTGGCCATAGATTGGTGTTGTTATGTTGAATCTGTAGAATGTGATGTAAAAAGTAGATAAGGCAATGCCTTGATGGAGTTGATAGTGTGGCACAGTATTTATCAGAGGAAGTGTATAAAACTCCTTTGTTGATTTAATTCAGTTGATGCTTTGAGCACTGCTCTTGTATTCATTCATTTATCTATTTCCATTTAATTGGTATCCAGTGTTTTTCCCAGCATGGGATTCAAGGTGGCTTAGATTTGATAGAGAAAGCATAATATTGTTTGTGAAAGCAGAACTAAAAATCCCAAGCAGCGTTCATGAGACTCAAATAAAAAACAAAGTGAAGAATGCAATTGGCTGTTGGTACCTTTTGAAGTTTGGTCCAAGGACCCCCGTGGACAGCAAAATCCATGAGTACTCAAATAACATTATATATCATGGTAAAGGAAAATTGTATCCCTTATATAAGGTGGCAAAAATGTTGTTAAAAATTTGATACTGAATCTGTGGATACTGAATCCGTGGATTTGAAGGTTGACTATACTCATTTTTTCAGCATAGAAATCTTTGTATGTAGTTATGTAACTATTATGCCATTTTCAAAAATGCTATGCAAATGCATTAATACACAGCACATTTGTTGCTTTCCAGTAAGTGCAGGATAAAATATTTTTTGTGTATTTTTGCACAAATGAGTTTCCCGAATAAAATCCTGAAGTATGAATAGTGTTCAAAAGTTGCACAGAAACCCTCACATTCCTGCAGAATGAAGAAAGCAAGGCTGAAAATATCCATTAGTTGAAAGCAGGGGCTGAAGACCAATTCATTGCATGTTTAAATGTAATGAAGTTTCATCTTCCTGTGTGTGCGCACGTGTGTACACACATAGTATTCTGAACAGAAAATTCTGTTACTACAAAACTGAAATTTTGCCAATGACCTTTCTGTATAATATCTGCATGGATTATTTGGTTCTTGCTTTGGTGCAAGTGCCCTTTCTCTTTACTGTACTAAAAGGAAGGACATCACTGTGGAAATGCATTTTTGGCAAGATGTGTCTTCTGAAAACTGGATGGAAAACATTTTGGTTGATAATCATACTATTAGTGAAACCTTTCACAAAACTAATTTAAGATATACAGTTTCATCTTTGTACAGATTGAGTATGCGGTCTCCAAATGTTGGTGTATTCCAAAATCTGAAATACTCCAAATTCCAAAATTGCCCATATAGGTGGCTGAGATAGTAACACATTTGATTTCTGATGGTTCAGTTGTATACAAACCTTGTTTCATGCACAACATTATTTTTAAAAATTATGTATAGAGTTACTTTCTAGCTCCCACAATGTGCAAATGAAATATACATTAGTTTTGTGTTAAATTTGGGTCCCATCTCCAAGAGAGCTTTGTATATAAGTATTCCAAAATCTGGGGATAAAATCCAAAATTCTGAACACTTCTGGTCTCAAGCGTATTGTGCAAGGGATACTCAACCTGTATTAGATGCAACATATTTCTGTATGTTGGGAGGGAGAGGAGTTGTGGAGAGTCTACTATATATTCCACATAGGATTTGAAAAATGAAATATTTTATGGGCCACAGAATGGTTAGCGAGAATGTTGCCTGGGAAATTCTGAAATTTGTAAAAACAAAAAAGGGGAACATCTCCAATATTTAATTTCACAGCTGATGGCATACCCAAGGAGATCTAAACTGATCTTTAGCTCTACTTGAGTTTATATTCTTCAAAGTTCTTGTTTTGATTGATGTTATTAGAGGCTGATTTTTTTCCCCATTAGTTGGATGAAGACCAAAGTTGGAATGCCTTTGTTCTTTACTATAGCTTAGATCAAAGAAAATAAGACCATTTATAAGGGTTTAATGAAGACATTTTCATTTTTAAAATAGCATTTTGAAAGCTTTGTGGTTTCCGCCTGAAGCACCCCTCTTGCTATACATTCTTAGTAAACTTGCTAATACGCTTTTTCCCAGTTCAAGGTGTTCATTTTTAAGAAATGCATGTTTATTTTGCTTTTTCTTCAAAGAGTTTACAATAGTACATTACTTCCCTTTCACACATTTTATTCCCAAATCAACTTGTGACATAGATAAAACAAAGAGATAGTGACTGGCTTAGGGTTATTGTATTGGAAAAAGAGGACACAACACATTAGCTGCTTCAAATTACTGATTGCAATAAAGATACCCCTACCATATAAAATGTGATAATTACTACTAGAAATAGTCTTCATTTTCATTGAATTTAAATAACAACAATTTTGCCTCTGATATATCCATTGATGATCTCCTTTTGTAAAGGAAAAGCTTCCCAAAGGTCTCACAGTGGGAAAAAAAGTAGAAGGGGAACAATGTAATGTAAAAAATCCCAGCCAAATATGCTATTATTGTGCTGTAATTGAGATTTATAAGAGTCTAGGATTTCTGAAGGAGCTGGGGGAGGTGACGGCCGACAGGGCGCTCTGGAATGGGATGGTCCATCATGTCACGAAGAGTCGGAAGCAACTGAACGAATAAACAACCACAGGATTTATATGTGGGAAAAGGAGCAGTGATGTCATGAGATAAATCCCGTTGTTATCCTGCTGTAATAGCGATTTTCTTGCCTTGTGCAATAAGGTCCGAGGACATATTCTTGGGAAATGGATTATCAAAAGCTAGATATTTATCTGTCACTTTTAGGTACAGCAGACCAGGTTGATAGTAAAAAAAAACAGTAAAAACCCCTCTTAGTAAAGGTTTCCCCTTGACATTAAGCCTAGCCTAGTCAAATCCAACTCTCAGGAGAGGTACTTATCTCCATTTCTAAGCCAAAAAGCCTGAGTTGACCATAGACGCCTCCTAGGTCATGTGGCCAGCATTACTGCCTGGAGCACCTTTACCTTCCCACTGAAGTAGTACCTATTGATCTACTCACATTTGCATGTTTTTGAACTGCAAGGTTGGCAGAAGCTGGGGCTAACAGCAGGATCTCACTCCATCCTGAGGATTCGAACTGCCAACCTTCCGGTCAGCAAGTTCTGCATCTTAGTAGTTTAACCCACTGTGAAACTGAGGCCCCTTAAAAAAATCCTCTTATTCATGTTTATTTTCCACACTGGATTCCTGTGAAAGTGAAAAAATGCAGTCTCTCTAGGCATTTCTAGGTCCTCCAGCATGACTGCTAGAAGCTGACCATAGAATTGCCACGGAGGACCTAGAGATTCCTAGTCAGAGCACTTTAATCAAATCCGTGAATAATCAAATCTACAGTCAAATTCACAAATGTGGAAGGTTGACTGTACAATGCATGTACAGTGTTCTCTTGCTACTTCGCGGTTCGCTGGGTCGCAGGAAAGGATCAGGGATGAGCCCATGGAAGCTGAAAGGGAGTCAGGCTCTCATGAAGATAGCGACCCAGGTGCTGGGAGGCAAGGACGGAGCTTTGATAGGAGACGGAGCATCGAGTCTAGCAGGAGGGAATGGCACCGAAGCCTAGAGCGCCAAGGAGCGCTAGTCCCGTAGCACAGATTGGTGCCGTAGCCTAGAGCGTCGAGGGTCTCACCAGGTAATTAAGTATAGGATCCGTGGGAACGGATCCTCAGTTACTCGGCCACTTCTGATCTGAAGGGAGTGAAGTGAGTGAAGATCCACGGAGCCAGGACTGAGGCTCGTACCATGCCAAGAAGTTTCTTGGGCTTGCTTTCTTGAACTTTGCCTTGTTTGCCTTGCCACGGACCAAGTCTGTTTTTGATCCGCTTTGTTTTGCGGAGCCTTTGCCAAGTTTTTGCCTTTGGATTTACCTAAGAACTCTTTACCTTGTTATTGCAACCTTGATACTTTTATGGACAATTATCCTTTTCACCTGTTTTTTATTATTCAATAAATAGTTAGCTGATTACCGTCTCTGTGTGTGTGATTAAGGGGCCGGGCCGAGACCCTGCATCGTGACACTTGAAGGGCCTTTCCTTCCTTTCCTACACTTTATTGTGCTTTGCTGCCGAAATCCGTTTTTCCAAAAATTATTGTGAATGGAAATTAAGTGGTATTCTATTGTTAGTTGTTAAACGTTAACTTTAGATAACTGCCATTTAAAATCCATTCAATGTACTGTATATGTGGTGAGCAAACACGTCCCGACAAGAGCAGGATATGAACAACTTTGCTTGCTGTTTCGGCCATGATGCATGTAGGAGAGAGGGCATCAGGCTTGGGTCGGCTTATATCTTAGCGGGGAAAGGGCTGCCGTGCGGGTGGCCCCTTCCCCGCTAAGATATAACCGACCCAGGCTTGGGTCGGCTTATATCTTAGCGGGGAAAGGGCTGCCGTGCAGGCGGCCCCTTCCCGCTAAGAAATAACCCGACCCAGGCTTGGGTCAGCTTATATCTTAGCGGGGAAAGGGCTGCCGTGCAGGCGGCCCCTTCCCCCCGCTAAGAAATAACCCAACCCAGGCTTGGGTCGGCTTATATCTTAGCGGGGAAAGGGCTGCCGTGCAGGCGGCCCCTTCCGCTAAGAAATAACCCGACCCAGGCTTGGATCGGCTTATATCTTAGCGGGGAAAGGGCTGCCGTGCGGGTGGCCCCTCCCCGCTTAAGAAATAACCCGACCCAGGCTTCCCGGTCAACCCAGGCTTGGAGTCGACATATCTTAGCGGGGAAAGGGCTGCCGTGCAGGCGGCCCCTTCCCCGCTAAGAAATAACCCGACCCAGGCTTGGGGCTTATATCTTAGCTTATATCTTAGGTGGGGAAAGGGCTGCCGTATCTTAGCGGGAAAGGGTGGCCCCCTTCCCCCGACCCAGGCTTGGGTCGGCTTATATCTTAGGGGGAAAGGGCTGCCGTGCGGGTGGCCCCTTCCCCGACCCAGGCTTGGGTCAGCTTATATCTTAGCGGGAAAGGGCTGCCTTGCAGGTGGCCCCTTCCCCGCTAAGAAATAACCTGACCCAGGCCTGGGAAACAGGAGGAAACTCGGCCCGGGCTGCTTCCAAAGTGCGCTTTGGAAGCAGCTCGAGCCTTGATCGGAGGAATTTCCTCCTGTTTCCCAGGCTGTCTCTCAGAAGCGGAGGGAGAGCCTGGAGAACAGGAGGAAATTCCTCCGATTGGGAACTCGCAGGGGTTAAGGGAGGCATCGATGCCACCCTTTGCTCCTGCGAGGTCCCAATCCAACCCGTGTTCCCTTAATACGGGTTGGATTCTTTTTAATGAATAGTTTTTATTAGTTGTTTTTGCCAAACAATAAAAAAATAAAATAAAAAAAAAGTGGGTGGATAGAGTATGGGATGTGGTTCGGGGCTGGGTAAGGGGGGGGGAGTTCGTGAGGGGGAAGATGGGGTAGTAGATGGGGATTGGGGGTATAAAGAAAATAAATCTGCTTCCAGTCCGGGTATACGGGGGATCAGTCCTTGCTTGATATCAACAGAGTCGCAAATATAAGGGGTTTTTTCACCACCCCTTGGTCTGTTTGATTGAAGATACGACCTCAAAACTTTGTTCTTTTCACATAGTCTATAACAGGCTGCCAATCTATCCTTTTTTTTGGATTTTTGTTATTGACCATATTTTGCAGAGTGTCCATGTCTGAATATTCGATAAGCTTGGAAGCCCAGTCCAACATCATTGGGGATTTTTCTTTTTTCCAGTTCCTTGCAAGGATAGTTCTTGCTGCAGCCGTAATGTAGTAGAAGATTTTTTCTTTGTGGACCTCAAATCTGCCTCCTGTCGGATTGAGTAGAAAGACTTCTGGTTTAAATTCAATGCCCATCTCTAGCATTCTCTGTGAGTGTGCATGGATGGTTTTCCAGAATTTTTTAACCTTGCGGCAGCCCCACCAGCAGTGTAAGTCTGTGCCTGTTTGTTCTTTGCACTTCCAGCAATTTTTGTTGAGGCTCTTGTAGAATTTGGAAAGTTTTTGAGGGGTCAGATGCCACCGATAGAATGTTTTTAACCAATTTTCAGAGGCTGCCGTTGTCCCGGTGTAGCTTTTGTTTTTCCTCCAGACTTCTTCCCATTCCCTTAATAAGATAGTATGCTTAAAGTCCTGAGCCCACTTTATCATATTGCCCTTAACCAGCTCCGTCTCCGTTTCCCAGTCTAGCAAGGTACTGTATAGGGTTCTTATCTGTTGCTTTTTCTTTCTCATCACAACATCCCAAGGCGTATCCTGTTGGGCAAAGTTATTTTTCTTATCTATTTTGTAGAGGTCTTTGAGCTGAGCATATTGGAACCACGAGAGATCGATGCCTGATGAGTTTAGCTGCTCTCTGGTCTTTAAATTCCATTCTTCCCCTACTTTTCTAGTAGGTTTTTATATCTGTGCCACTCCGTTGGGGGAGTTCGTTTATATTGGGCTTCATTTGGTGAAATCCACATGGGTGTGGCCTGGTAGAATCGGTGTTTGTATTTAAGCCACGTTTTGAGCAGGGCTGCACGAACAAAGTGATTAGTAAAGTTTTTCTTCAGTTTGGCCTTGTCGTGCTAGAGATATGAGTGCCAACGGGTTGGATTCTGACCTGGCAGGGGGGAACGGAGACATCGATGCCACCCTTCCCCCCTGCGAGCTCACAATCCAACCCGTGTTAAGGGGAACACAGGTTGGATTGGGCTTGAGTCGGCTGATATCTTGGCCAAGAAGAGGCTGGCCAAACCTGGGACGGCTTATATCTTAGCGGGGAAGGGGCCACCCGCACGGCAGCCCTTTCCCCGCTAAGATATAAGCCGACTCAAGCCTGGGTCGGCTTATATCTTAGCGGGAAAGGGGCCGCCACACGGCAGCCCTTTCCCCACTAAGATATAAGCCGACCCACGCCTGGGTCGGGTTATATCTTAGCGGGGAAGGGGCCGCCCGCTCGGCAGCCCTTTCCCCGCTAAGATATAAGCCGACCCAAGCCTGGGTCGGGTTATATCTTAGCGAGGACGGGGCCGCCCGCACGGCAGCCCTTTCCCCGCTAAGAAATAACCCGACCCAAGCCTGGGTCGGGTTATTTCTTAGCGGGGAGGGGCCACCTTGCACGGCAGCCCTTTCCCGCTAAGATATGTCGACCCAAGCCTGGATCGGGTTATTTCCTAGCGGGAAGGGGCCACCCGCACGGCAGCCCTTTCCCGCTAAGATATGTCGACCCAAGCCTGGGTCGGGTTATATCTTAGCAGGAAAGGGGCCGCCGCATGGCAGCCTTTTCCCCCGCTAAGATATGTCGACCCAAGCCTGATCGGGTTATTTCCTAGCGGGGAAGGGGCCACCCGCACGGCAGCCCTTTCCAGGCTCCTTTCCCTGCAGTTTAAAGCGCTTTTTTCCTGAGTCCTCAAGCCGCTCTAGGACTTCCGATTTCGATCTCTCTATGGTTCTGGAAAGGTTTTCAATTCCTTTCTGAAATTTATGAAATCTTATTTCCTTGGGGAGAGCATTTTAAAGTCGGGGAGCACTACCAAGAAGGCCCACTCCCTCGTCCCGACCAACCTTGCTTGTGAAGGAGGTGGAACCGAGAAGAGGGCCTCCCCAGCTGATCTTAGAGCCTGACCAGGTTCATAAGGAGAGATGGAGTCGTGTAAATAGGCAGGACCCGAACCGTATAGGGTTTTATAAGTAATAACCTGCACTTTGAATTGGGCCTGGAAGCAGATCGGCAACCAATTGAGCTGCTTTAAGAGGGGGTAGTATGTTCTCTACAATCGATCCCAGTCAGCAGTCTGGCTGCAGACCTTTGCACTACTTGAAGCTTTCGGGCCGTCTTCATAGGCAGCCCTATGTACAGTGTATTGCAGTAATCCATGCAAGATGTAATTAAGATGTGGCCCACCATGACCAGGTATGGCTTTTCGAGGTTGCAGCTGGGGCACAAGTTTTAACTGTGTGAAGGCTCTCCCAGCCACTGCCGACTCCTGAGCTTCATGCATCAGCGCTGAGTCCAGGAGGTCCCCCAGTGTGTGGTCCTATGTCCTCGGAGAGAGTGTAACCCCATCTAGCACAGGTTGCCACCATATACTAATTAACTAAATTAGGATGCCAATAAAAATCTGCAACAAGCCTGCAATGAATGAGGAAGTACTTTATCAGTGTCACAAATGGATGGTGAAGTAACAGCTCCCTGGTGGCCAGAATTCCCTCATGGAAAGTTGGATTGTTAAATTCCCTATATATTTGTCTATATATGTTGTGTGTCTAAATGGCATTGCGGGGTGAGAAGGGTGGAATAGAAATACTGTAAATAAATAAATAAATTAATATACCCTGATCAGTCTCACAATTGACCATGAGGATCTCTGTTTTATCTGGATTAAGCTTAAGTTCGTTAGCCCTCATCCAGCCTGTCACAGCTGTCAGGCACTGGTTCAGGACTTGGGGAGCTCCCTTGGATTGGGGTGGAAATGAGTAATAGAGTTGTGTGTCATCTGTGTATAGATGACACCAATTTCCAAAACTCTGGATGACTTCACCCAGCAGTTCCATGTAGATGTTAAAAAGCATGGGGGATAATAGAGTTGTGTGTCATCTGCATTGAAACACATGGGGGATAATAGAGTTGTGTGTCATCTGCAGTGAGACTGGACTTATATGAATCCTTTTGTTCAATAGTACATTTTGTTCAATAGTTCTTTTCAAATCAGGACCAACTATAATATTTAGACCCACGTGAAACCAGTACAATTGCACAACCTCACATACACAACAATGAACTGAATATGTTCATTATACAATACCCAAAAAAGTTCAACTGAATGCTTAATGAAATTTGCACATGTGTATGACACCAACAGGATTCCAGAAATATTTTATAATAGAACTGAAAAAATCTATACCATTTTTAAGTACTGAAAGCTGAAATTAAACATAGAACATACTTTGCTGGCACGGTCAATACCAGTTACATCAACACTGTTTCCATATTAAAGAGTTTATTTGGCAACTCATCTTAAGAGGTTTAACCATCAAATATCTATCAATAATAGCTTAAATCTAAACTAGCAGCAAGAGAGGAATAAATGCAATGCAAGTATGCTTAGTAGCAGCCTTCCTCCAAGTTAGAACTGTTATAATATTTTCCTGTCACAGCATGTTTTTTTAAAAGTAGGGATATTCAGAAATGTGTCCACACTGCATAGTAGGGGTGGATTATCTTTAACTCCCGTTTAGGTGTCAGCCGGCCAGAGGGGAGTGCAGGCAGCACCCTCCACTCTCCTCTGGCCTGCACTTGCATGGAACAAATAATGTAATAATAACGAAATTCGTTATTAATTACGTTTCAATTATGAACTTTTTGTAAAAATTTTCAGAATAATTTCTATTTTGATCCATCAATGGAATCCCCCCCCCACGAGTTTAGAAACCATTTTTTTATGGATCAACCACCCCTACTGCATAGTAATATATCATCCTAATTGTACTTTAATGGTTGCATCCCATGGAATCCTATGAACGTAGGCTAGTGAGAGACTTGGATTTTATTAGCATCCCCTCTCAACTATAGCATTAGCACTAAAATTCTGAATATTTTACTAGATTACAAAATATAGGATTTCACAGAACGCAGAGAAGAAGCATTGGCTCCTCTACTTTCTCCCCACCATGGCATCACTTTGGGCTTTTTGGAATGCCTGGGCCATGAGCCATTAGCCCCATCAGATGGCATTGGCGCTCCCCCATCTCCATGAATGACCCTCAACCTATCCACAGGTCATGAGTTGAGTCTCAAAACCTTCCCTTGACTTTTTTTGGTAAGACTTGTTTGCAGATTTTTCTTTGTTTTGGTAAAGTTACTTTTAGCAATATAAGTGAATTGTGTAGTGTTTGTTAGATGCCATGAATGCAAGCAGTGCATTCATGGCATATAACAAATACTGAATGGGCGCTCCCACCGCTCCTGTCCTCAGTCCCCCACAAGAAAAACAGTTGGCACAGAGAGAGGGGGGACCTGGATTTATCTGATTTCCGTCAGGTACACAACGTTCTGGATCACAGCCCACTGGCAAAAACATGTGGAGCATTATCCTCTGCAGCACTAGGAATGTTCTCTGCTCAAGTTGGCGCCAATGACGAGATCTGCTTGTTAGCCGAAGTTCACACAGACTTCTTGCCAGGCCTGCCCAGAATACTGTCTCCTCAGACTTCCTGTGGTCTTGCATAATATTTCCTTGCTGCTTGTTATAGCTGTGTGCGGCTTGATTTGGTTGCTCTTGTGCTGTTAACGTGACACATATCCAAAGCTTGATGCTTCAAACGCCTTAGCCAATAAAGACTGCTTTACCTGAAGAGCACTAGAGGGTCATTTGGGGAAGCATTGTCTCATGAAGATGGTTACAGCTTGAGGTTCAGATTAAAGGCTGTGTTGGTTGTAGTTTTGGACCATATTTTGGGAATATTTTTAGACAGTAGCTCGCAGTATAGGGAAGATGCTCAGGTATGTTGGGAATTTAAATCCAAAACATTTTTTCTCTTTATGAGCAATATTTTTTAAAAATTTCATGTTCACAGTTTTATGACATAAAAGAACGGGGAACAAAGGAAGAGGGGAAAAAAGATGGGCGATAATAGAAAAATATAATATGCTGGTCATGGAGTTTTGTTATTAAATTAATTTATGCATGATTCTATTGTATTACTAAGGGTGTGAAGAGGGGGAAATTATTATAGATATTCTTTAACATATAAAGGAGTTCCATCTACAGTACCTTTTATTCCAAAAGCAAATGCATTCTTGTCACTTGGCGTTTGTGTTGATCTTTCTGTCTTCTTATATCGTCCCATCATTTTTCTTATCCTCCTCTGTATAATTAGTGTTCCTTGTATTGTTTTATCAGTTTACTTATACATGTTCTATTTCTACCCTAGTTTAATAATATCCATCCATTAACATATCACATGAAGCCCCTAGTGGCACAGTGGGTTAAACTGCTGAGCCGCTGAATTTACTGACCAAAAGGTCAGTGGTTTGAATCCGGGGAGTGGGGTGAGCTCCTGCTGTTAGCCCCAGCTTCTGCCAACCTAGCCGTTCAAAAACATGCAAATAGGAGCAGATCAGTAAGTACTTCTGCAGGAAGATAGCAACGCTCCGTGTAGTTATGCTGACCACATGACCTTGGAGGTGTCTACGGACAACACCAGCTTAGAAATGGAGATGAGCACCAACTTCCAGAGTTGGACATGACTAGACTTAACGTCAAGGGGAAACCTTTACCTTTAACATATCTCAAAGCCGGTTCTTTCATTAATACGTTAGTAATGCATATGCAAATACTATTATATTAATCTATCTTCTGTGCAGAATATAGACAAAAGGTTTTGTCATTGTGTGCACGCATGTGTGTATACACACACACACACACACACTGAGTTGACCTTTTGCTGTTTTCAGGATCTTTCTGCACTGAGGCTACCAGTTCAATATTATTTATATATATATATATATATATATATATATATATATACACACACACACACACACACACAGTATATATATACAGTATATATATATATATAAGGGTGATGCATAGATAAATCCAAAGAAGTTATGGCTGTAAGGGTGGCCCTAAGGCAAATCTTTTTCAGTGTTTTCTTGGCTAGATTTGTTTACAGAGGATTTGCTTTTTGCAGAGAGTTTGCCTTTTTCTCCAGAGCTGAGAAAACGTGACCAGTCCAAGGTTTCCCAATGGGGTTCTATTTATTTATTTATTATTTCAATTTATATATCACCCTTCCCAAAAAGGCTCAGGGTGGTTCACAACAATGAATACACAACACAACGTAGTTAAAAACAGGGGGGGGGGGCAGATTAGGACCGGAATGGAAAGCACAACCTTAGAGATTAAACGCCTGGCGGAACAGGTTGGTTTTACAGGCCCTCCGAAAGGCCTGTAACTCCGTTATTGCTCGTGCCTCTGCCGGGAGGGCGTTCCACAGGGTAGGCGCTACTACAGAAAAGGTGCGCTGCCGAGTCGATGACAATTGGCAAATCTTGAGTGATGGAACCTCCAATACATTTTGGTCCATGGACCATAGTGGTCTCTGGGGAATGTGCAGGGAGAGGCGGTCCTTCAGATACACTGGCCCCAGACCATGCGAGGCCTTAATTAAAGGTTAACACCAGCACTATGGCTCAATGGGGATTCAAACCTGGATCTCCAAAGTGGTAGCCCACATTGGATCTCTGCTGGTGCTGTGCTCCAGTAAAAAAAAGTGACATACTGGCATTAGTCACCAGAAGAACTCTGTCATGTGTCTATCTTTCTATCTACTTGTGTGTGTATCGCTCCCACAATTATTAGAGAGAGAGAGAGAGAGAGAGAGAGAGAGAGAGAGAGAGAGCTTTGAGGATGCAGCATATCGTTTGTTAAACCTTCAATACAAGGTCACAGTACACAGAATGACTTGGATTGTTCTAAGATCTACCAAACACTGGATACTGTGGAAGTGATTTTGCTGTTGGCAGCTAAACAAGGCAGCTGGAGTGGAAGGCTTTGTTCCTAAGCCGTAGAGTTCTAGATGTCCAGAGCCACTGAATTCATTGGGACCGCTTTCTTCCCTTCCCTGCAAAAAAAGATGTTTGCAAAATTGAAGTGCCATTTTTTCCTGTTCTTGAGACCTTTTGTTATCTTGAACAGCCTGCAGTTTTAAGTGACGTGTGAGCTGACGGTGCCATATAAATAATAACAGCAATATTTTGAGAGTTTTTGTTTTAAAGCACACCTTTTTATTTAAGATAAGAAGAGGAGGATGTTTTTTTTATTAAATTTGTATGCCATCTTTCTCTCAAAGTGGGACACTTGGCAGCTTCCAAAAAGAATACATTAAAATATTTTTTGTTTATAATTTAAAATGATATCATATGCGTTTAAAATCAATTAAAACCCAGAGACATTAAATGCTCAGTAAAACATGCCCAAGAAATGTCCATGATGTTCCTGAAATAATAAAGAAAATATACCTGAGTGTGAATTAATCCGATTAGTGGCAATTATAAATGAAAGAAAGAAAAGTGTGACATTTTTCTTTGTTGAACTATTTGTGAAAAGCAAACCAGGTGTCTCCAGATGAAAATGACAACAAGTAATGTGAAATGCTTCAGAATTCATTCAGAATTCTCTCCCCACCCCAGTTATTCAGTTATTCAGACTTTTAACAAATAAAATAATAAATATTTGGCAAATTTTAGGTTATCTTTAACCCCCGTTTGGGTGTCAGCTGGCCAGAGGGGAGTGCTGGCAGCACCCTCCACTCTTCTCTGGCCAGCGCATGCATGGAACAAATAATGTAATAATAACGAAATTCGTTATTAATTACGTTTCAATTATGAACTTTTTGTAAAAATTTTCAGAATAATTTCTATTTTGATCCGTCAATGGAATTCCCCCCCCCCACCCCACGAGTTTAGAAACAATTTTTTATGGATCAACCACCCCTACTGCATAGTATTATATCATCCTAATTGCACTTTAATGGTTGCATCCCATGGAATCCTATGAACGTAGGCTAGTGAGAGACTTGGATTTTATTAGATTTTATATTTAGTGCAAATATAACCCAGAATATCTCTCCTGTGTCTTGTAGATATGAAACTGAATGTATTTTGGGTGCATGAATGAGCTGCTACCCAGTCAGTCAGCAATCAAACAGAGGGATGGATGTGTGTTGCCCTTCTGAAATGACTGTCTTCACAAAGAACAGCACTTACACAACTGTTGAGGAAGCAGAATTGTTTGTACACGTATTTTTATTATAGTATATAGTGCCCCAGAATGATTCCAGTATAAATTATCATGTCATCATGAGAATCTTATGTATGGAATCATAGAATCATGGTTGGAAGAGCCATCCAGTCCAACCCATTGCCAAGAAACAGGAAAATCACCTTCAAAGCACCCGCAACAGATGGCCATCCAGCTTCTGTTTAAAAAGCCTCCAAAGAAGGAGCCTCCACCACACTCCAGAACAGAGAGTTCAATTGCTGAACAGCTCTCATAGCCAGGAAGTTCTTCCTAATGTTCAGGTGGAATCTCCTTTCCTGTAGTTTGAATCCATTGTTCCATGTCCTAGTCTCCAGGGCAGCAGAAAACAAGCTTGCTCCCTCCTCCCTATGACTTCCTCTCACTTTAAGAGGTGCATATATTTATATTGAATTGAACAAGTTGAGCATGGATGGCTGAGATAGTGCTTTCTGGGGGTTCAAACTTTGTTTAATGCATAACATTTTAAAAATATGTTATATAAAATTATCTTCATGTCTTGTGGACAATATGTACATGAACCATACATTTATTTGAATGACTTTAATGTGTGTGTTATCTTATAGCTATGCGTTTTAATCTATGTGCTTTACGTGGCTTTATTTTTTATCTGTTTTATCACTCCCCAGAGAGTTAAGACAGGCTCCATCATTTTCCTTGTTTCGCAAGACCTTGAAGACTTAGTAGTTTCATCAGGCCTTTGAGAATGACTAGTTACTAGTCCCAGTCCCCAGCCTTAGCTAGGTCTTGACCTTGCTCTTCATTCTCTTTCCTGACCCCCTGTCATCTCCGAGTACTCGTTCTGCCCAGTCCCTCGCATAGCCAATTAATAGTTCCTGGAAATGTAGCCCCAGGCCCCATTTTGGTCACTGTTAGGATTGGTTCCTTGCACTTTCTCCATCTTTTCAGCCCTATATTGCTCTGCACTAACCTCGGTCCAGCCCCCTTAGACTGCCTTGGCCCCTCGACTACTCCGGCCCCTAGCAGCTCATTCCATATGATAGAATAGGGTTTGAACTGGTTTTAATATATATGTTTTGTGTTAATAATTTTGTGTCTATGTTTTGAATACTCTGTCTATCTTTTCTGTGTTAATAATAATAATAATACTCGCCCTCCACCAGAGGTGCTCCGGGCGACTTACATCATTTCTATCAGATACAAGTCTGAGGAAGGCTCAGACATTTTTCTGTGAGGGCAGGTGGTTAATGTATGTGTGTGCCGAGCTTTAAAAAAGTGAGCAACTGAACTCTAAGGGCAGCCAGTGGAGATCTTTTAAGATAGGAGAGATGTGGTCCCTCACTGACCCCGAGATGAGTGAGTTTCCCTAATGTACCACGGTTTCTCAGCGCCTCAGGGGAGATAAAGTTCCCTAAGGGAGATAAAGCAGTATATATAAGTAAATATTGTTATTATTAAATATTATTATTATAAAACTATGTTGTATCCTGCTTCGGTCCTTGGTGAGAGGTGGATGAGAAATAAAATTATTATTGTTACAGTTTAGACTTGGGTCCCATTTCCAAGGCATCTCATTATAGATGTATATGCAAAGACAAGTTTTCCAAAACCTGAAAAGATTCAAAATCCAAAACACTTCTAATCCCAAGCATTTTGGATTGGTGATTTACTACCACGCAAAAGTGGTGGTAGATCATCCAGAATCAAGAGTTCAGAAAGAAGTAATAGAAATGTGCCATACTTAAAATGGGAAGTGGCAGATGGATCATGTAGTCAAAAACAGGTTGTTAAAAGTGAGCACCAACTTCTGAGCCAGAATGAGGGTGGATTCTAAATCTAAAAAAGACCACTCACCCTAAAATGAAATAGTATTTGCCATGTTGGGTTTATATTTTGGCAGAGATTCTACACTGAACAGACAGAGCATAGTGTAGTTGCATCTTTTAAACTGCACAAATACAAGGGGGAAGGAGTGGAAAAGCCTGTCCAGAGAAGAGGAGCTTCGTGGAAACAGTTTTCCAAAGTTTATTGGTGGATGTAAATTCTTCCTGCTCAGATTGACTTACAGGTCTATGAAGATGAAATTATCCCTGCTCACAAACATGCAGTCTAAAGGTGTGTTTCTTAAGTTCTCAGATGTGATGCATTGGCAATTATTGTTTTTTACTGTTCCAGGGACAGATGCTAAATTTGTGAGCATTAGGTACAATTGTTTCTTTCTTTCCTGGAAATTTGTTAGGGAACACCAATTTGAGTAGCAAAACACAGCACAAAAGGTAAAAAAAAAAGAATAAATAGGAAAAAGGAAAGGACAAAAAAAGAAGAGAAGGCTCCAGTTATATGGCTCTTGTAACGACAACACAATGCAGCTGTAATACATTCTAGGAATTGTAATGCAAAATTACTAAAGTAAACCTCTATATTCAACCAAAGAATGTGTTTTTATTTATTTATTTATTTCGGGATTTTACCCCGCTCTTCTTCAACCCCCAAGGGGGACTCCGAGCGGCTTACAGTACGGCACAATTCGATGCCCACATAATAACAATATAAACCCCAAAACACTTCAACAATTAAAATACATAAAAATACATTAAAATACAACTACATTAGCACCATACACATTCACTCTGGATTAAAACAATGTTCAGTCCATAAAAACATTGGCCATAATCACCCACTTTCATTAAAAACCAATCAATTTTGGAAGGGCCTTTTAAATGCAAAGGTTACGTGGGGTTTACACTGAGAGATGTTTGTGAGTTTGTTCTTTTCTAAATATTTTTGGACTAGTACGTAGCTAGTCCAAAATAATCTGCTTTCAAAGATATGGAAACACCCTTGTTTTGCTTATGTAATAGCTGCATTGCACTTTATGCCAGTTGCAGTTAACGCCGGCATCACGTCTCAGCAGTAAGCAAGTTGTTCAAACTTTGTATCTCTTCTGAGTTTCCTTGCATCCATCACTCAGCTGTAATTGTGGCATAGAGATACTAATGTCCCCCAAAGGCCTGTTGAGGCAGATAATTCTATGTCTGGAGATGCCTGAGCCCAAAGATAAAATGGGAGTAGGTTGTTACAGGCTGGACTGTTTTGCCCATGTATTGTGACATCTTCTCCGTGATGACATTCTTGTACTCTCTTTTTTTTAAAAAAAAATCATCTTTATTGATTTTGTATATGTAATTAGACCAAGAAATCACAGAAAAAACTATACCACATTAAGGACACTACTAACATAACATTCTAAAAGACATACGATATGACATTACACGAGTACTTCCAAATCCGCAGACCCACCTTCCGTAACACCCTATATTGTGTTACCTATGTTATCCTCTACTTGTCTAACTTATATATAACCGGTGCCCAATAGTTAAGCATCTTTACTCTCTGAGGGATAAAAAGAATGTTCACAAATTATCATTTAACTCCACTTCTGCCCACGCTTCATGGTTTTTCTGCTTTAAAAACGCCACCACTTTGGACCAGTCTGTTCTCTGAGATATATTTCCTTGGGATAACTTCTGCGTCAAAATGTCCATCTTCATAATTTCGAAGAGTTTAGCCGACCAGTCTTTTATGTCAGGAATGATGTCCATTTTCCAATTTTTTGCCAGTACCAGTCTGGCTGCTGAAATACAATATACAAAGATCTTTTCTAAATTTCTATCAATATCAAAATCCAATAGGCCCAGTAAAAGATATTCAGGTTTAAATTGGAACTTTAGCTCTAACATGTTGGATATGACTTTATGTAATTTAGACCAGAAAGTCTGTACTCTTCTGCAGTTCCACCATAGGTGCATGAGGGTACCCGCCTCCAACTTGCACTTCCAGCAGTTGGGGTTATAGTTTTTGTTGTAACAGGCAATTTTTTGCGGGGTAAGATACCACCTATGGAATATTTTTATATTATTTTCCTTTAGTTCATAAGAGTAGGTGTATCTCCAATGCGTTTTCCATACCCTTTCCCATAGAGCTAAGGGAACTTCACGGTTCAGGTCTTGGGCCCACCTTATCATTCTTGTACTCTCTTTACTGTGGCTTTTAAATGCAAAAGTAAGAGTTTGGGGAGAAGGTGGAGTTTGGGAAATTTTTGGAGTGCAACTCTCGGAATCCCTCAGTCATCACAGGCAGTTGCAGGCCCCAAAATGTCATATTTCCAATATCTGTGCAAAACATATAATAATCCATGGGTAGGATAGAAATTATATTTTTTTTCTGTGTGCCTTCCAGGCATTTCTGACCAGGCCCGGATCAGCATCTTCGGCTGCCCGAGGCCAAGAGGCCCTGCGCCGCCGCCCCAGGGCATGGGAAGCCACGCCCCCAGGGCGCTGCTGAACATGTGCGGCAGCAGCCCCGGCCGTGCAGCTTCCGTTGCCTCCTCGCGCCCTCCTTCCGTTCGCTTCTGTCGCCTCCTCCTCCCGCGACCAGAAGGAGGGCCCGAGGAGATGGACGGAAGCTGCGCGGCACTGGCCCCGCGGCTTCCGTCCACCTCGCGCTTTTCTTTTGGTCATGGGAGGAGAAGGAGAAGGTGGACGGAAGGTACGCGGCACTGCTCGCGGGGCTTCCGTCCGCCACCTCCTCCTCCTCCCGCGACCGAAAGGAAGCGCAAGGAGGAGGAAGGAAAGTCCCGCCCTCCTCCTCGCGCCCTCCTTTTGGTCGCGGGAGGTAGAGGAGGCGGCGTACGGAAGCCCCGCAAGCAGTGCCGTGCGTCTTCGGTCCACATCCTCCTCCTCTGACCGAAAAGCGCGGAGGAAGGGAAGTCCCCTCCTCCTGGCCGCCTGGGGCCTTTGGCTTCCCGTCCACCTCGCCCTTTTTGCAAGGAAGGAGGCAGCCAGGAGGAGGAGGAGGAGGAAGGAAGCCCGCTGGCGGGCGTGCGCATGCATGCATGCTCGCCGGCGGGGCGGAGCTTCCCTTCCTCCTCCTTGCCGCCTCCTTCCTTTGCAAGGGGGCGGCCCAGGCAAGGGAAGGCGCCATTCCTCCTCCTCCCCCCTCGCAGCGCTCTCCCCGCCCTCTCCCAAGGTATGACTCTCTCGGGAGAGGGCGGGGGGAGAGCGCTGCAAGGGGGCAGGTTTTTTAAAAAAATGTTTTTGGGGGGTCGCATCCGCTGCCCCCCAAAACCTGCCGCCCAAGGCCATGGCCTAGTCTGGCCTTATGGGTAATCTGGGCCTGTTTCTGACTTATGGTGACCCTGGGGCAGCCCTTTTCTGGGGTTTCTGGGTCTGAGAGTATATGACTCACTCTGGGTCACCCAGTGGGTTTCCATGGCTCAGAGCAGAATTCAACCTAAGTTTCCAGAGTCATAGCTCAAAGGACTATACCATTGTGTTACTATCTGGGAATTTGAATCTGAACAGCTTCATGATTCCCTTAAGGTAGCAGATGAAGTTGGGTGTAATTCACAAAAGCTGATGCTGTCATGTATTTGTTAGCTTCTAAAGTGCCATGAAACTCTATGCCGCTTCTAGTGCAGGAAGTGACCACAGCTACCCACTGGAGGTCCATTCACACTACACAATAATGGTATTATGTTCTACTTTACCTGCCATTACAACATCCTATGGAATACAGGGATGTCTAGTTTCATGAAACACTTTGATCCTATGGCTGTGCATTCCTAAAGTATCAACCACAGGATTCTATAGTTAACTGTCATGTCAATTCAAGTAGAATATTGCACTACAATTCTGTTGTGTGAATGGCTTATTGGCTTTTGATTTGCAAAACATAATTTTGAGTAGAGTTCCCACATCTCCACCTAGACCTTCTTTTCCAGGCATCAAGTTGAGGAGAAGAAATCTCAGAGTAAAGGTTTTTTAGGTTATAACTAAATCTGCATGGAGTTCAAATTTTTTTTCCTTACAAATGGCTATTTTGATTTGTGTGCCACCAAACTGAAGGACCAACAAGAAGGAATGATTGTCACCACCACTACCTGCATTTCTCCATATAGGTAACTAGTTGTGTTGGGACATGGAGTAGGAACTGAATTTTCATTCCAGCACACTATGATTTGGATTCTGATCTTATGTTGTTGTCCTGCTTGTAAAAAGGGGAAAAAACACAGATGAATGAAAAGTGATTATTATGCATCATAGAAATGACATGTTTTGTGGTCATAATCGAAATCGTAAGAGCTTCCTTTCTGCAAATGCATAATATTTCTCTTCTATTATGTAAACATAAAACAGCACTTGGGTACATTATTTATTCAGGCTTTCAAATTGTATTTGTCTGGGATGCTTCACTCTAGTTTTTCATTGTTTCAAAGGAAAACAAGTCCATTCTTTAAAATGTAAGAAGTCTTTCCCTTCGATGCTATCAGGAAAAGGGATTTTTTTCCTCCCCACCTAACATCACTACAGCAATTGCTGCCCATAATATTCATAGCCTGGCTTTCACATAAAGATAACATGCTGCGTCGAATTAGCAGCACCCTATGATAAGGTACGGGTAGTTTTATGGAGTGATGAGGAAGATTACTGCCTTAGAAAGAATAAAGACAACGTTGTATTTGCTTTTTCTCATATGGAGAGATCTAATCCAGCTCAACGAGGAAGTTTTAACAGGTAAGGAGAGCAAGTACTGTATAAGAAAGGGTTGCTTTAAAAGATTGGTTTATCAAACTGATATACAGTCGGCTCTCCGCATTCACTGGGGTTGGGGGTATAGGGCCCTCATGAAATTCAAAAACTGTAAATAAAGTTGTTGTTTTTTACCTGAGAAACCACACCTATAGGGATTCCTGGGTCCTCCAGCATCTGAAAAGCAGCCGCTTTCTGATCAGCTTTTTATATAGGAACAAAATGTATGAAATGTTCATTGAAAGCAAAGACAGAAATACTGCACAGGTTCATTTGAGAAGTAACATGATGGGAACTGCAGGGTGTCAGATTGGAAAATACTAGTTTAAGGACCCTGGAATTCTTCATTCTCATTTATGTTGATTTAGTATGGTCTGCTATGTAGCAACAGTTCACATTTATTTTCCAAAGTGAAAAAAATGACATCTGAAACAGTTTATTCAGGCTGTTTTGGATATAGTGCATAGCTTAAGTGTATTTTCATGCATCCAGCTAGAAGGTTCCCAACCTTTTTTTTTTAACCAGGGACCCCTAAGATGGTCTTAGTTTTTATATATTAATTTTAATGCTAAATGCTATGTTGAATTTTTAA